>BLKR01000728.1:0-212500 GCA_011170035.1 Teleogryllus occipitalis
TAGAATGCTCTTTCGAGCTTGATATCTCGGGGGCAGGATCTTTTGGGGTATGAGAAAGTTACACACCCAGACAGAAAATTAGATAAAATGACAGTATATTCTGTAATATGGCATGAGAAATTGTTCACACTTAACATTCAAGTTCAGAATTAAATCAAAATTTACAACACAACACAAAATTTACTTAACAACATGCTCGCTATGTCGAGTCTGATTCTCCTATCACCCGTGCACGGTTTTGCTAAGTTATGAACTTAATTGAAACTAAATTTTCCCATACTCCTGGGATTAAACACAATCACTCGTTATTCAAGATCTTATTGCTACTTTACATTAAGTATTTCCTCGTTAGCAAATTTTATACAATAAAATGAGGAACTCTAATAAAAAATCACACAGTTTCTAGATCGAGTTCTATTGCAAGTATTACCGCTGTACAAGGTAAATTTATGCTGTCGTGATACAAATCTCAGTTGATTTTACAAAGTTTTACTGGTCTGGTTCTTCATTTCACTCCTTCCAAAATACGGTCTCCCACTCTGGTTTACTCAGTTACAAATTACCTTTGCCGCCGCCCAAGGCCCCGGGTTACGCACCGCCGTCGCGTCGAAGTAGCAGCACACCTGCCAGCCGCGCCGCCACTCGCGTTTCCCAATGCCCTCGAAGCCGTCTCCGCAGTCCGTTACCAGATTTTCGCACCAGTCTTCTAAGCTCTCGCCACCAGATCGAGAACACATGCACGCGTACTGCTCCGTCCCTCGCGTGTGTTACAGCACGTGTCGCTCCCACCAGCGCGTTGACTATGATATTGTTCACAATCACGTTTACTTTACTTTATGCGGCCTCGTTATAATATTAACTTGCTGCCTTTTCGCCGCCTCAATGTTGCAACGTTTTCTTCCACTATTACTCGCGATAATCTCTACGACTCCGCGTCTTTACTACAGAGGAATACCTCGCTCGTCGCCGCCTAGCTCTAGAAAAACTAGTACCTCGCTCGTCGCCGTCCAAATCGAGAAGAGGGCAGCTTTTCGCCGCTCCGCCGTATCAATGCGGCCCTGACGTCATAGAACCCCTATACCGCGCCGCCCCTCCGTCGAAATTACCCCGCCGCTGCTTCTGGCCGCCACCTCCAGGTCGCGCCTTTTCTCTTCCGTGCTGCTCTTGCGATGTTATTTATTCACTCCTTCCACAATCTAAGATGCGTGGGTGCCGTGTGAGTTAGTGGCCAGGCCACGAACGTCACAATATATATATATATATATATATATATATATATATATATATATATATATATATATAGCGTCACCAGGTGCCTAGTGAGGGGAACGTTAGCTAATGCTCTAGGAAGAGCTTGATTTTATCTGAGGGACGTGGGATCTTTATGATGTGAGAAATCAAGAGATTATACTGAGCATCAAAAGGTCATTAATTTTAACAGTGATATTTAATGTATTATTTACCATTTGGACAGTATAATTCTAAACAACCTTTAACAAGTATTGTACTGCAGCTTCAATGGCCCCATATCTCGATCAGGTATTTTGTCCAGTTTTCCTGATCCTTTGTACAAATGCTGAGATGACCCCTTGTATTGCATTTGGACATAAATGTAACTTCCTTATCTGTGCACTTCTTCTAGAATTCAGTGGAAAATATAGTTATTCAAATTATCGTTCTCCATGATGTTGCAGGAAGTATTATTCCTTGACGAAGGACATTATGAGGAATAAGAGCCCAAATTAATTGCTGTTTTACCCTTGAAAATAGATTTTATTACATTGGAGCGAATATTTTTTTAACAATCCTTGCAAAAAACGCTCATTTTATTTCTGTATTCAAAATTCAAATAGTATATGGCTTAGGATAGGGATCACAGAATTTTTGAAAATGTGCACAGAATTCATTTCTCCCCATAGCACGTCACAGTTTTTAACTGTTATTGACGTAAAATAAATAAATATTAATCTTAAACGGGTCAGTTTTTAATTTAAACACAGTATATACCTGGAACTTCAATATCCATCAAAATGAATACACTTTACAACTTTGAAAGCACTCACGAAGCGAATACAGAATCCCTTTGTATGGAACTGCTGGTACCAAATGCTTGCAGTGCATACAAGAAATCACTTTAGACTGATGTTTCAACGAAGGTACTAGTCTGAGACTAACAGATGACTGTCGTATGACGTAATATATATTCAACTTACAGGAAATGGGGTTAGTTTTCCTGAATGTTAAGATTTTTTTATTTCAACTTTTGGCCAGCTTTTTTTTTTACAAAATATCCCTATGTGCTGCGTTGAAATTGGCTGCGGTGGTTTGTGAGCCTGCAATGTTTCGTCATGACAAGGGCCGCCCAAGCCGTGCAAAAGCTGAACTTAGCCGCAAGCGGCTGCGATCAATTTTTGTTTCCAGAACTATACATTCAGAAAAAATCTCTTGATCATTCTTATTCAAATGTCACATTAAATTAATTACTTCTTCAAAATAATAAGAAAGATTTAGACGGATTTCTGTTCATCGAAATTTTTATCGACGAATGAAATGCCCAGCCTCATCAGTTTCAGGGGAATTGTCCAGAGGGATAATTATGTTCTCGGTCATATTAGAATGATTTTGACTGGACATTTCCTCTCTTCTAGAAATAAATATCTTCATAAGCTAGTTCTTTTAAGAAGTTCAGTAGATCTGCAACTTTATGTATGATGTAACACTATCAGTCTTTGCAGCAATACTGGAGTATTTACTATTATGACTTTTGTGATAAGAACTGTTAACAGTAAATTGTTACATACTTTATGGTGTGTGTGCGTGGGGTGGGGTGTATTGAAACGTCAAAGCCTATGTCACCTATGTGCGCGCTCACTAAGTGGTCGACAAGCTCGAGGCTGGAACCAAGAAGGATTCTGACTGCCGCAACGGCTCTCTGCGCCCGTTGTGCTGCCTTGTCATCGCCTCGCTCCGACGCGCTCTCGGCCAGGCCTTCGAGGTGTTGCTCGCGCCTGCCCCGTCGCTGCGCATCCGTGACGAAACTCCGCACGCTCGCTCCGCTGCCAGGTCGTCGCGACGCCCCGGCTGTTCCCACCCTCCCGGCCAGTGCCGGAGTTCAAGTCCGAATGAAGAATACCGTGGTTTATTTATGCTCTGTAGTTTGTCTTTTTGAAAAAAAAAATTTTAAGGAGAATAAATGTTTGCTTTTAAAAAAGAATGGCATTCAACCTTCATTTCTTGCCTCGAAAGGTGACTTTCGCAGGAACATTCCATCTCTACCAGGAGAAGAGAAAAAATAAATTTGTGACCATCCCACTGCCCTCCACACGCCTCCACATGCCTACGGAGCGAGCAAGGTGGGAGTGACGTCACTATATATATATATATATATATATATATATATATATATATATATATATATATATATATATATACACAGAGAGAGACAGATAGAGAGAGAGATAGACATAGAGAAAGAGAAAGAAAGAAAGAGAGAGAGAGAGAGAGAGACGACGCTCTTAATGAGCTCGCTCAGTGAGCCTTTCCAATTACGTGGCTGAAAGGACCGTTACGTAGAATTCGAAAACCGTGCCTCCTGAACGTATGCGCATTCAGCCACTTGGGACCCTTCGGGGAGGTTGTCCTCTAGATATCGGCACGAGACCGTGGCACACGGGTAGCGCGCGATTGGTTGGGATGGCGTGACGCGGTAAGCAGCTCCCGGAGTTAGGAAAGGGGTAGTTCTGTCAGATGAAGAAGAGGCCTAGCGGCAGCAGTGGGGCAGCGAAAGGTTCCGCGCAGAAAGGGTCGCCCCTACGTCAGGTTGGATGTTTCCAGTACCGATGCCGGGAACACGCCATTTTGACGGCCCTGTTCGTGGGGTTGTTAGGTTAGAAGAGGTAATTCGCCGCCCTGTTGTTTAAGTAAGTGAAAGGAAAACTTTCGTAATCGATGTGTGGACAAATCAGTGGACATGAGTAGGTCAATTAAACATTGTTTGGAAACTTAAATTTGAAAACCTCCTACGTTCCTTGTTATCTAAACCCGGATATTGATATACACGAAGTTGTATTAATCATCACATGGACCATATTTGATATAATTGGATTGTAAATTTAAATATTATTGTTTGGAAATGTGAATGCTTCCTATATTGAATAATTTATGAATTTACTCATTTCTTTTTATATGAGGTTTCACTGGTTACTACATAAAATGCGGAATTTACAGCTCATTTTTACAGAAAACAGTAGTTTTCGAGAAACTTTATTTGACATTATTTAAAGCACATGTACACAAATCTAACAAAGTTAAGAAATTACCTCGTTTGGTACTATCCCTACCAAAACTTAAAGAAAAAATTTGGAGCCGTTTATGTAATCTTGGTAATCTTGTTTTTATTTTTCAAAATTGGAAATATTGCATGCACTATTGTACGAGAATTACTAAAATTTTCAAAAAAATCTACGTGACCTTAATGAAAAAGATATTTATGGACAACAAAAATCATTTGTAGGAAAAATCTGAATCATCAATTTTATAGTTGTAGGTAGACGCCGGAAAAAAATCAAACATTTGCAATTTTCGAAAATTCAGAATTAACTGTGGAAATTGTACCTTTGCCACTTTTATAAGCGTATTTTACACTGTTCTTACAACAAATTTAAAGAAAAAAATTGGAGCCGATTTTGAGAAAAATTTGAAAATGTCTGTGGGTACCCCCAAATTTTAAAAACATGTTTTTCGAAATTTCAAAGCTTTAACTAGAACCAGATGGACAGGGGATTCTTCGATTTGGAGAAGATCGTACGGATGGTTCAAGCGCAAGAGGGTTCACAGACGGACGGACGGACGATTTGCTTCCAATTGATTTTTCGGCATCAAGGACTTACAAAACAGGGATTCTGGCTACACCACGTGTTAGAGGATTTTTCTCTTAATTTAGTAACTGGTTTTATGCTTTTTTCGCCACCAGAGCCCGGCAATGAATTTTTCCGCCGAAAATCCGCCGCTTTTTCGCGCAGCATTACATAAATTTATCTATACTACGTTTATTATTCCGTATATACGTACGTATACGAGAAAGTAAAAACGAAAAATTGGCATTTGTTTTCAAAATCAGTTACTAACTTGGTAATTGATATAGAAAAAATGTTTCATTCAAAAATTGTAGGAAATGTTTTCCTCTTTAAAATTGAAAGGAGACATTTTTCTGTAGGATTTATGGTTAAAGAGTTATAGAGAAAAGTCAGAAAGAACTAAGGAAAATACCGTTTTTCGGGCCTCCCAGAGTAAGCACAAGGTCTGCGAGGTCGAAAATTTGGAGGGTTTTAACTAGTGCTTGGATACATACAACATACCCAAAGTTTTTATGACCTTCTCCCAATAAAATGTACCTACCCACTGGACTGGACCCACTGTGCTCCAGATAGCGCTGATACAGTCCACGGTGAGAAGATATGGATGGGCTACTCCGGCCAACACCGCCTGTACAGAAGGCCCCGGAACAAGCCAATGACGTCATCGCATTTAGGTCAATTGCTGCATTGGCGTTTGCCTGCGTCGCCTTAGTGGTTGGTTGCAAAGTTTTTTCGTACTCAGTGCAAGGAAAAATAAGTACAATGCCAAAGAAAATGTCACATTTTATTATATTCAAAAAACTATGCGCAAAACTTGTCTTCCGTAATTAAACTAAAACACGTTTAGCTTGCTATAAAATACCTCGATCTACGAAGAGAAGAAATTGAATGTAAATACATTTTATATGCATACTTGTAAATCTTCAACAACTAATACGTCAGTTTACAAACACACACGTCAATTGAAAATTTTTAGAACTACATAACTTCTAATTTCAGGTAAAACACGTAGGTTCACCGTTATTCTGTCGAAACAGGATAGTGTCTTAAATTGATTGAGCAGAAAAAGTACCTACGGATTCTTTACAAACTACTCTGGAAATCCCAATCATCCTCAGTAGAAGTGGCACTGTAGTAAATAGAAAAATTTAACTCCATTTTTCTCACATAATATTTACTAATTTGATTAAATGAAAAATAATGGACTGCACTACATACTATTAAATTAATGTTTTATATTGAGTATTTAAATTTATTAACAGTGAAAAATGATGCAAAACACCAAATGTTTCAGGAACATACCATTTTTGCACACACTTCAAATTATAATAAATTATAAGAGCGTTTCAGAAAATTAATAGTAAATTAAAATTTTTAAAATTGTTCAAGCTCTAGAACAATTTACTAAATATTAGAATAAAAGTTAAGAGAAACATTTCATTAAATGATAATGAAATGCTTAAAATATAGATCACCAAAATTGATGTTTTCAAAACAAGACAACGTTCACATTTGCAGCGATTGCAGCTTCCTATTGAGAAAATTCTCTTCTGGCTTGCTGGTGTCTTCTCAGTATAATCACTCAGAAAACTATTACTCGCGCAACTTTTCTTGAATGATAGATTGAAGAAATGCGGGCGGAGTGGGGGTATCAGTTACAAAGTCGGCCGCTAGAGTATTTACATTAATGACAACTTCTGGAAAATCAAAGTCAAACCTGCTACGTGTGCGGCTAAGTCATCGCTCTGGTAGGCAGCAGCAGGGACACAATATAGGAATTTTAGGTGCCTCCCTTGAAGGTCCTGGACCTGCCTCAGACATTTCTTTAGATAATGGTAATAAAGCTGAACTGAAGTTCTCGACTATGAAAGCAACTAGCTTCTTTTTCGCGCCAACCAAGTTTTAATGCTTGGAATGTTGTCATCAGTGCTCGCTGCGAGCTTCTGACTTATTTGAACTTGTTGAACTGTTTATTGCTCAAGGAAGGGGAAGCAAGGTCATCGTTCAAGAAAAGTTGCGCGAATGCTGGTTGCGTTTTGCGTTAGAAATATTGTTCGTATAGCCCCATCTATTAGCCATGGTAAAGACAAGTTTGCTGTAACCATATTACAATTTACCTATAACAATATATAGGATATATATATTCTAAGAGAAAAGGTCGTCTAAGAAAAATTATCACAAAGCTTTAAAGGGTATAACCAATTGAGAGGAACTCAGGACAAAACGTCACACTGCACATGCTGTCTGAAATTTGATAAGAAGCTGGTCGGAGATGGTCCAAGTCGTGGCCAACGAGAGAGTAGGGTTTTAGCGCCAAGCATAAGGAGGCATCCTTAAACTCTATTGATCACGTGACTAACGACTTTATACGGTCATAATGAACAACGTTATGACTATTTTTAGCAATTGCGACATTGCGTTAAGCATTATAACAAAAGGAACGTTTCAAGCGTTGACAAAAGAAGTTGCATAATATATCAGAGAGTCTAGGCTAGCGGCGAGACTTTTAAACCACGATACGATACAATAGTATAATAAATGTACATTGTGTTTGGAGTTTTAGATTTTGTGGGCCTCTGCAATGAATAGGCAGTCTGGAATTTTCAATCGACTGTTCTTGAGAACGTAGGAAATATTTTCAAACAGCGTTCATTATGAGAGTAAGACGAAACCTATCCCAAAGATATGATTTCAACTTCTTTTGCGCAAATTTAGTTCCTTTCACTTCTCCAAAATTTACCATTAATTCTTGCCAACGTTGTCGAGTTAGTAAGGAATAGTTGTAACTGCCTCCGGAGATGGAACAATCCCCAATGTTTCTTGTTATTACGCGACCATTTTGCCACTTGTAAAGTGACTAGAGACTCCTGTAGGCGTACAATATTTATGAAGGTATATGATCGTACCTTAGGCCTAAGGTACAACGTTATGACTTCAAGGTCCGTCACGTGACTGTTAGTGCATAACGTCGCTACCTTATGCGTGGCGCTAAAACTCCCTAGTATCTCTGGTGGGCCACGGGCCTCAACCGTGGCCCACGAAAGAGATTCGTGGCATTTCGTTTGAAAAGCCGGACCAGTTGCAGTTGCATAGAGAGCAGGACTTGTTGTGAAATATTTTGAAAGTAGCATAAAGTGCAAATTCTCTACGAAAAGTAACACGACGACGATGTTATTGAAATAAAAGTTGCAATATTTTAAAAAACGCTTCATAAATCTGTTTTAATAATTTGTAACAAGATGATTTTGTTAACTCGCTGCATTTAAAATTCCCGCTAATATTGTGACGCCAACTGGTGCCTGAAGCTCGTTGGCTGAAGTCTGATACGATGTACAAGAGCCCCCACCCCCACCCATCGAGACAGTCAGAAAGTGGTCTGAAGGAACCCACGTGTGTATGAAGTGAGAGCGGTCTGAAATTTGTTTGCCGGTTCGTGTGTGCGTATGACTATCTCTCTTGGACGGGTAGAAATTTGATTGTAATTCAGCGTTCTTAGAATACTTATTTGTTAATAATAGTTACCATTAAATTTCTCTACCATCATATTTTTGGCATCAGTTTTCTGTTTGTTGGAGTACTCTGACAGTATTACTATCATTACTGCCCAGTGTTGTATTTTAACGAGGATCTAATTTTAATCACTATTATGAAAGGGATTGTAATATACCTAATGTCACATTAATTACCTTTAATAGGTTAAGTGATATCTTTAAAAAATGCTTCTGTGATATGAAAGGATTTTTAGGACATCATTCCATAAACTTTTTTACTTCTATGACCATTAGAGATTTGAAAAAGCCTGAAGAATAGATAAGGGAATTTAAAAAAAAATCTCTTTACTCAAAGTATTAGTTATTACAAGCACTAAGCCATTGATGTGTATGTCCTAGTATTAGTAATTGTAAATAAATTATTAATATTAATCACTTAAAAATTATTAATTAAATATTGAGACACTAACAAATCAATTTTGATTACTTTATGGGGAAAAATATTTTGCTTCGTTTGGCTGAGAAAACTTGTTTTTTAAAAATCACCATGCTGCAAAAAGTAGTTGAAATGACAAACAAGAAAATTATATCAGGATGCAATTAACAGTTGCTTCTTGCTGGGAAATTAAATATTTGCCTCAAACTCTTAATGAAAATATTACCATATTATTTACTCTAAAAGCCTGTATTGTATCGAATTGGTTGATCCATCAACTAGTCATAACATAATACATGTTTAAGTTTGAGGTGAGTGAATGAGACTTGAGAGGGCAACCAGCTTCATTTATTTTTTGAAATGTTTACTTTGAAGTACTTGCTGACTAGCGTAGAAATTATATTTTGTGTGGTTGATGTTGACTGCTGAACAGCAGTTCATTGAACAGTCAATAGCATTTAATGACTTCATAAGGAATTGTAGATTGTAATAAAATTGTACATTGTAATCAAATTGCTTGAATTATGTATTAATATTTTTTCATTTCTCTATGGACTGTTGTGTATTTAATTATAGTTACATTTTCAAATCAAATTATCATAAATAGTTTAATATTGAATTGTATAACATACTGTAATAGTTGATATCATACATAGATGCGCGTTTTCTTGGTTGTGTAAAAAAACTGCAACATAATTCATCATTATTTTTTTATAAACTTTTTAAAGCGTTTGTATTTACCTGTTTTACAGATAGGTCCAAAATGAACAGAAAATTTCGGGGAAAGTCCCAACATCGTGGAAACAGAAAACCTTATCACAATACACGAAAAGATTTTTCCTCAAACAAAAATCGTTTGCACAAGATAAACGTGAACAAAGCATCATATAATAATGCTAGAGATCGGTGTGAAGGACAGAACTTAAGCAGGTTGAAAGAAACAGATGTGGGTATTACAGAATATATAAGTAATCATGAAGGTTTCAATGGAATAATAAAACAAAGATATTCTGACTTCCAAGTGAATGAGATAGACAGTGATGGTACCATTGTTTCTCTGACAAGCAGTGCTCTTCCAGCCATAAAAGGTTCGTTCTTTTCTAAACAAGCACAAGTATACGATTATTTGTACATTTTTTGTGTGTGTATATCTAACTTCTGGAATGATCACAGGACTCTAAAAAAGTGTGAGGCTATACTGCAATTTATTCAGAGCTGCCACTGACAGGTCAGGTTATGGTGCCATCCAATCGGGAGCTTACATGTCACAATAACATCACTATGGTGACTTTCAACCTTTTGATTGGATGATACCGTAACAGCTAATTTAAGTCAGAGGCAACTGTGAATAAATTCAAGTATGAAGTACTGTACAAGGTGAAACTAGGGAAGTCCTTTATGCTTGTAATTACTCTGAAATTCAGAACACGTTTTTTGAGGACTTAAAAATTTGACTGGTGCAGCAGTTTCCAAAAATATTTTTTTAGTGTTATTGTTAAATTTTGTTGACATGTACTTGCTTTTGTTCCTTTGGCTATAATTAAATTTCTAATTTCATCCTATCATAAAAATTTGAATAGTACTGAAATTTCCACTGATGTGGAAACATAATTTGTACAATTTTGTTAAATTTTCACACACAATGTTATGAATTTGGTTGTATAATTGACAGGTGTGCATGTGTGTATTTATTTGTTATAGGAATTCATAATTTTTGTTCTTAGTGTCATCGGCAAATGAAAGGCTTGACCATGAGGAACACCTTAAATCAGTTGTATCTCTTGAAGTATTTGAGAAAATTATAGCACTTCTTGAGCAATCAGAAGAGGAGGATAAGAATGTTGAAATTGAGGTATGTTGGAATTGCAGCATAAACTCTTTTTCATATTAAGCTCTTTACATTGTAGACATATCTTGAGAATGGTAACCTTACAACTAATATGTTGATACATTATTTGACAATCAATCTTTAATCTGCTTGAAATAATTTGACAGTGTATCTTAAGCTGCCACAATTTCTCAGACAGTCATTGTGTTCATTTTGTTTGTTGCGGATGCATTTTGTTAACCATTGCAATACCTGTTGAAGCCATGAAAATGACCAGTGAAAGGAAAACTTAAGAGAGTTGTCTGAAAAGTTTCTTTCATATAAGTGATAGAAAGGGAGAAAAGGAAAGTGATGTAGTGAAATGTTCTTTTTTTTCCTCTAGTTTTTTCTTTCTTTTCTTTTTATGTGGACCATATACTTGTACTTTGCACCAGGGATGAAAGTACTTGGTCCTTTGAGTTCCATTACAAAGAATAGATGCCTGTATTAATATGTAGTGTATATTTGACTTCCAATTTCTATTTGCTTTTCAAAAAGAATTTAGAGATTGTTCTAGGCTGAAGACATGATGTATTATTCTGTATTTTTAACTAGAAGATAACAATTTGGAACATTTATTTCATGTCTGCTCTAAAAATAAATGGTTTATTGGCCGAATTTTAACTTTGGTGTTAGTGAACTGAAGCTTCATATAATTTTTTAGGTTAATGTGTTGACTTTTCATTCCTTATTCAAAATTTGCTTGCCGAATGTGCCATTGCTGACACTTTAAACTGTTTTAAAAATGTTTTATGTTATAAATATGTATTATATTAAAATATTATAAGTTGAAAATTTCTACTATGCAAGTTCTAAATAGAAATAAACTTTAAACATACAGTTGTTTGGTTCTTTCATCATTGGGCGATGTATGTAAAAATAATCTATTAAGAATTAAAATTAAATTATAAGAAAGTACAAAAAAGTGTGGTTGGAACTCTTCTTGAGGGATGTTTGTTCTAGCTAAGACTCGCCCCCAGAATAAGGTGTTGGAGAACCTAATTTGAACACTCCCAAAATTGTTTTCTTGAAGAGAATATTCTTTCAGTGTATTATCAGGCAACTTATTAATGAAAATTTGTACATTTGCAAGCCCTTACTCTACAACATATTGTAATTCTTATGGATCTATATTTTGGAATTTAAATTATCCTACAAAAGGGGATTATCCGATTAGCACTATCATAAATGCTGCTTGTAACAAACTTATCTGATCAAAAGATAATTATCCTAAGGTGTGGCAATACTAACGATTAACCTTTTCCTTACCAAGTCCTGCACTGCATTCTCTTAACAGTGGCGATCAAACAATACGCTCTGTACCGATGTGTGTCATTCATCGCTTGGGTGCTGTAGGCTGCCTTACTGGCGTTTCATTTACTTACCATTATAACAACTAGTGGCGGTGAGCCAGGTTGTGGCTTTGTGTCAGGTGGTATGCGCAGCCACCGCGAGATTGCAGCACCAAAAACACAAATGCACGTTTTTGGAAAAATTTCTTGGAACCTTCTAATTAGATTCTCAAACAAATCATTTTCCATATGGCTTTGATTTCCATTGGACACTCCTTTTATATTAAATATTAGTAGGATATGGATCACGGGATCGGTCAGTTAATGAAACACATTAGTTTGCCAACGTTTCGGAATATTTAATTCCTTCATCAGGGCTAACAAAAAACACAATCACATGGAATAAGGACAACTTTTCTGAACAACAACATTAGAAATCACACAAAATATGCCATGAATCAACATACATGAAGAAAAATAAATAAACAAATAAATAAATTATATACTGTATATATAAGCCAAGGTAATATAAATGGTACACACCTTACTAATACACAAACTGGTCAAACATCATGTTCGCCTACCGCCCAACTCCAATATAGAGTTGCTGAAGCACACAAGTCCATTGCAAGTCTGACCAGGTCCACGGCCCGAAAGAAAGTGAATGAAAAACCAGTGTATATTGTCAGGACCACGTGCTGAGCAACTCCATGCCGGAACCATGCGTATCTGGTTTTATTTTATTTCTTTTTCCCCGACCACATGTTACGGAAAAACAATTGTTAACAATTATTTGTATTACTAAATTATTAATAAACTACCCTTAATAGATATCTTGAGTATTGAGAGAAAATGTAAATAATAGTATATTTTACGTACTTCCGGTGAATGTGTGTTGATATTTTATATTACTTAAATTCATAGGGTCAGTTTTTGTTGTATTATTTATTTATTTTAATTTAAAAAAATTTTATATGGTAACAATCAGAGTACGTGTCAACTGGGGTTTGCACAATGTAAACTATACAATATTCATCAATGGAACACTCATATGAATGAAGCCATTGCTATCATTGCCAAAAATGCCATTGCGTAAAATGAAACGGGGCAGACTATTTATTTATGTATTTTACATCAAAAAACCGTTAAAACTGCGTATGACGTGCTATAGGGAGAAGTGAATTCTGTGACTAGCTTTTGACGCGATGAGGGACAGATGCTGATGATGTTAAAAGTGATGAAGGGAAATGTTATAAGTGGACGTAGAAATATAATTGCGTGTGTGGAGGAAGCATATGCCATTGTTCGGGACGAGATTCAATAAAATGGAACTTGGAATGGATTACTGGGCACCGTTCAAGTAGGCAGAGGGTACACGAAAGGAAAGCGACTACAGTACTGGCAGTTGTACTTATCGTCTTATGTTTAGATGTAGTGTATGTTTTGCAGCAGAATATAGATGGAAATGTTAACTCGAAGGAAGTATTATTTAATTCCTTCATCAGGATTCCTTCATCATTCTGGATAATAGCAAAAAGAGTTCCCAATCCCACGTGAGGAGAATTAACTTACGTAAATTTGTCATCACCGAATATCCATATACACGGTATATCAGACCCACTAATAAATTTTATGATGACAGGGCAGCTGTGATTCACCCTTCGGGTTATTGGTAGGAAAAAGATCAAATGGAATTTTAGGCAGAATAAACAAGTTAAAAGGTACCAGGAACATACCCTCATTTGAGTTGAAAGAGATGGGGGAGAGTGAACGCTGAGATACACCAGCAGTGGCGTTGACTGCTTTGTCATGGCCTCCAACTCTCCTCCTGGTATGACAGTATTGTCATAGCTCAGATGGCTTTGGTGCTCCTTAAATGAGATAGACACAAAATGGACTTTTTACTTTCTCGTATACGTACTACTTACTGTCTCGTATATGTATACTTTCTCTATACTATGTATAGTGTGTACGATGCAAAGTATAGAGAAAGTTATGTAATGCCTTGCGCAAAACGGCGGATTTTCAGCAGAAAAATTCATTGCCGGGCTCTGAAGACAAAAAAGTGCATAAAATCAGTTGCTAAATTAATAAAAAACTAGAGGTGCTACAGGATGACACAGACTTTCTCATAGTAAAGTTTTCTAATTTCCTTTTTGTGGATTGGTACTGTACAGTCTTGCCCCTCCTTGCCTGCTGCCATCTATCACCGCCCAAATTACAATTTTTTTTGTAAATTTTCTCAACTTTTTGGTTTCCAAGTACCCAAATATTAATTTAAGAATATTAAAGAATGCTAAAATCTCATCCTAAATAGCAATTTTCATTGAAACATTTGGAGCCGTTTTTAAGAAAATGGCATTAAGTGTTACTGTAAATGCGAAATTTGAAGCTCTTTTTCACAAGAATCTATTGAGGTATCGCAAAACTTCATTTAAAGTCATTTGAAACACTTCCACTCACAAATGCAATAATGTATACAATTCCATTGAAATGTGCTTATCAACGGCGAGAGAGATATTAAAAATTACATTTGTGCAATAAAAAAAAAAAAAAAAAAAAAAAAAAAAAAAGAGTACACAAAAATGAACTTTGTCATATTAAACAGTGCCATTACCACTATCCCTTGCAAAAGCTTAAAGAAAAAATTTTGAGCCGTTTTTGAGAAAATGGTGTTTGAGCTGTTTTGAAAATGCGGAATTTTGAGTTCATTGTACAGAAAACTGTTGTGTTTTTGTGAAACTTTATTTGACATTATTTAAAGCACATGTACTCCTAAATATAATACTGTGAAGAAATAGCTTCACTTAAGAAGTAATTATTACCGACGTGAGAGACAAGTCAAATAAATTACATTTTTGTAGTTTTTTAAAATAAACAAGGAATAGAGCAATATGGCGTTAACTTGTATTCATCGTGGGCAAAACAACGGTATGCTTGAAATTTCGAAATTTCCATGTGGTTGAGCTACAGCACATTAAAGTCCAAAATTTTGATTTGCGATTTGTTGTTGTGTTTGACTTTGACAAAACTTTTTACAGAGTATAAAAATGGGCAAAACTCTGCATTGTGTGATTTAGGCAAAACTTTCTAAAGTTTGGGCGAACTTGGGCAAAACTTTGGTGAATGACATTTGATTTTTCGAGAAAGTGGGGGTGCCAACTTCAAGCACCTGAAAAATCCCTCTTGAATTTTGTAGATATAGGAATACACCAAAAAGAAATTGAAATTTTGGCAATTTTCGAAAATTCAGAGTTAACTGTGAAAATCGAACCTATACCACCTTGATAAGTGTATTTTTCTCTATTACTCTATACAAGAAATTTAAAGACAAAAGTGGAGCCGTTTTTGAGAAAATTTTGAAAATGTTCTTAGGGCTTTATGTAAAGTACCCCAAATTTTAAAGAATGCTTTTCAAAGCTTCAACTAGAAACAGATGGACAGGGATTTCTTCAATTTGGAAAATATCGTACATGTGGTTTAGGCACTAGTAGTGTTCACAGACAGACAGAGACGGACGGATGTTTTGAAAATAAACAACTCTTTTTCGGTATCAGGGGACCGCAAAATGTGTATTTTCGTTGAAATCTCGAAATCGATTTTCCACAGCATTACACCACTGTCTCTATACCACGAATATTACTCCGTATATACGTATGTATACAAGAAAGTAAAAGTCCTTGAACACGTGGTGTAGCCACAATCCGTGTTTAGTGGGTCGTTGATGCTGAAAAAGCAATTAGAACCAAAACGTCCATCCGTCTGTCTGTCGGTCTGTGAACACTCCTAACGCCTAAACCATACGATCTTCTCCAAATTGAAGAATCCCGTGTGTATCTGGATCTAGTTGAAGCTTTGAAATTTTGAAAGACATTCTTTAAAATTTGGGGGTACTTTACATGATGCCCCCTGACAATTTTTCCAAATTTTCTCATAAACGGCTCCAAATTTTGTCTTTAAATTTCTCGTAATAATAGAGTAAATTACACTTATAAATGTGGCATAAATCCCACTTTGACGGTTAACTCCGAATTTTCGGAAACGGCAAAAGTTTTATTTTTCGGCGTCTTCCTGCAACTATAAAATTGAAGTAAGAGATTTTTTCTCGAAATGAAATTTGTTGTCCATAGTTCTTTCATTAAGGTCATGGATTTTTTTTAAAAATTTTAGTGTAGATTTTGCACAATAATGGGTGGAAAAACTAAATGAAAGTGAATTTCTTTGCATTTCGGTAAGCAACGTTATTTCTTTACTTAGTTTTGTTATTAATAATTGTTGAAGGACAAGTAAGGAAAGTCGAGAGAGGTCCATTCAGAGGATTTGGACACCACACTATGTTTCTGTACGTGCTATTTTGTTTCAGAACTGCATAAACACAAGTAACTATCTGTACCTTTTCGATTACCCTCTATTGATAATTGTATTACTTTTCAAATGATTCGTCGCTATAAGTCAATTCTTACTCGCAATTCTCACCATGCTAGATACACAGTTTGACATGAAATTTGAATCACTATTCGTTCGTAAGGATTACAGCGGAAGTAACTCAGATAAAAGGGGGGGGGCATGTTCCGCAGTTGTGACTGAAAGAAAACAACTGTAAGACGACAGTGCGTGGCGATTTACACACTTCGATATGCAGCACGTTTTGGAACATATTTGAATTAAAGGTTCACATATTCTCCATGTCTCTTATAAATTCTGTTCGTGTAGCAAGATAAGCTTAACAGCAAAATTTCATTAAATGTCAACAATGCATCTCAATAGTAAGAGTTTAAAAAATTTCAGTAATCCCTTAAACATTAGTTTTCTTTTAAAAATTAGAGAGTTTTAATAATGGGAAAGTAAGTTAAGAAACTGTTAATATTTCTCTCTTTCTTTCTTTCTCCTCTTTCTTTCTCTCTCCTCTTTCTTTCTCTCTTCTCTTTCTCTCTCTCTTCTCTTTCTCTCTCTCTCCTCTTTCTCTCTCTCCTCTTTCTCTCTCCTCTTCCTTTCTCTCTCCTCTCTTTCTCTCCTCTCTTTCTCTCTCCCCTCTTTCTTTCTCTCTTTATTTCTCTCATTTCCCATTCACTCTCTCTCCATATCTCTTTCACTCTCTCTCCGTATCTCTTTCACTCTCTCTCCGTATCTCTTTCACTCTCTCTCCGTATCTCTGTCACTCTCTCTCCGTATCTTTCACTCTCTCCGTATCTCTGTCACTCTCTCTCCGTATCTTTCACTCTCTCCCCGTATCTTTCACTCTCTCCGTATCTTTCACTCTCTCCGTATCTTTCACTCTCTCTCCGTATCTTTCACTCTCTCTCCGTCTCTTTCACTCTCTCTCCGTCTCTTTCACTCTCTCTCCGTCGCTTTCACTCTCTCTCCGTCTCTTTCACTCTCCGTCTCTTTCACTCTCTCTCCGTCTCTTTCACTCTCTCTCCGTCTCTTTCACTCTCTCTCCGTCTCTTTCACTCTCTCTCCGTCTCTTTCACTCTCTCTCCGTCTCTTTCTCTCTCTCTCCCTCTCTTTCTCTCTCTCTCTCTCTCTCACTCTCCGTCTCTTTCACTCTCTCTTCTCACTCTCTCTCCGTCTCTTTCACTCTCTCTCCGTCTCTCTCTCTCTCCGTCTCTTTCACTCTCTCTCCGTCTCTTTCACTCTCTCTCGTCTCTTTCTTTCACTCTCTCTCCGTCTCTTTCTTTTTCCTCTCTCGTCTCTTTCTTTCCCTCTCTCCGTCTCTTTCTTTCCCTCTCTCCGTCTCTTTCTTTCCCTCTCTCCGTCTCTTTCTTTCCCTCTCTGCGTCTCTTTCTTTCCCTCTCTCCGTCTCTTTCTTTCCCTCTCTCCGTCTCTTTCTTTCCCTCTCTCCGTCTCTTTCTTTCCCTCTCTCCGTCTCTTTCTTTCCCTCTCTTCGTCTCTTTCTTTCCCTCTCTCCGTCTCTTTCTTTCCCTCTCTCCGTCTCTTTCTTTCCCTCTCTCCGTCTCCTTCTTTCCCTCTCTCCGTCTCCTTCTTTCCCTCTCTCCGTCTCTTTCTTTCTCTCTCTCCCCGTCTCTTTCTTTCCCTCTCTCCGTCTCTTTCTTTCCCTCTCTCCGCCTCTTTCTTTCCCTCTCTCCGTCTCTTTCTTTCCCTCTATCCGTCTCTTTCTTTCTCTCTCTCCGTCTCTTTCTTTCTCTCTCTCCGTCTTTCTTTCTCTCTCTCTGTCTCTTTCCGTCTCTCCGTCTCTTTCCCTCTTTCTGTCTGTCCGTCTCTTTGTCTCTCCGTCTCTTTGTCTCTCCGTCTCTTTCTGTCTATCCGTCTCTTTCTGTCTATCCGTCTCTTTCTGTCTCTCCGTCTCTTTCTGTCTCTCCGTCTCTTTCTGTCTCTCTTTCTCTCTCTCTCCGTCTTTCTTTCTCTCTCTCTCCGTCTCTTTCTCTCTCTCTCCGTCTCTTTCTCTCTCTCTCCGTCTCTTTCTCTCTCTCTCCGTCTCTTTCTCTCTCTTTCCGTCTTTCTCTCTCTCTGTCTCTTTCTCTCTCTCTTCGTCTCTTTCTCTCTCACTCTCTCCGTCTTTCTCTCTTTGCGTCTTTCTCCCTCTCTCCGTCTCTTTTCTCTCTCTCTCTCCGTCTCTTTTTCTCTCTCTCTCTCTCCGTCTCTTTTTCTCTCTCTCTCTCTCTCTCTCCGTCTCTTTTTCTCTCTCTCTCGTTTCTTGCTCTCACAGTCTTGTGCTCGCTCTCTCAATTTCACATTAATTTGTCATTTGATGATGAAAATGTATTTCTAAATTTGTCATATTTTATAATATTTTATCAATACAGTTCCTTTAGATTATTTATTATGAAAGTGTAGTATTTATTTAATGCGTGAATCATATTGACAACATTTATTTTGGAATAAGTAAATACACTATTTTTTAAAATTCTTTCATAATGGTAGGTTTGTGGAATGGTTTTCTGATTTTATACATATAATCACTGAAAAAAACAAACCCTATTCATTTGTCATTTGTGTTATTAATTTTTCTTTCTGAGTTGCTTGGTTTCCTTCGGGGGCTTCTGGGCTGCGTGTGCAATGCCTTTTGGTGGCCCTGTCATGGTTACAGAATATTAAACAAAAGTAATATGTTCAGAAATTTCCATACTTTGGAAAACAATATTGTTTTCGATTAAACAACACAGTCTGATCGATAAAAGGGACCGTAAACCATATTTGATTCACTTTTGTATGTCACTTGTACCTTTACATTATAATTTATTTTAAAGATGGGAGTTTGATTTTCTCCATTCGTTTTTGACAGGTTACCTCTTTTATAATGTAAATATAAAATTTTGAAATTCCCAAAATCAGTTGCAAAAGATGAATCTTTAAGTATTACTCATGGTTGATAAAACATTATTGATTGTGAGAAATTATGAGGCAAGCACTAACAAGTTTGTTTCAAAAATCTTTTTGGAAAACTAGTACTTCTTGAACAATAAACTTTTATTCTCTTGTGCGAAATTATCAACCAAGACCTCTATGTCACTTAAATTACCTATTATTTTCTTTAATGAATTTTATTTTCATTTAATTATTTTCCCAGGAATTATTATTGCTGAAATGTAGGTAGTAATGTTAGTTTTCTTATTGATAGGTGACGGAAATGAATAAAGATGATCGTAGAAAACTGCATAATGCTATAAAAGCTGTAGGAAGTGGACAGTTAGTTAGCAACACAAAGGAAAAGGAAGAAAAGAAGTTTATGGTTGTTTGTAAACATTCAAGCAAAGGTAAATTCTCCCATTTTTCATTTTCAATTCCAATAATTTTTCTCAATATCTAATTGCTTGTTCCGTTTATTGTGTTTCACCAAAATACCTAATTTGTATTATTTAGGACATTGATTTTGCGAATCAGTTGTCTTTATTTATTAATTTTTTTTCTACATTACTGTTGTTTATTAAAAAATTTGAATCATATCATAACAATAATGATGTTACTGTTTTTTTCAAAATCAAATGTCTTGATGCCTTAATTTTACCAATTGATTAGATTTGTCAAATATCAACTACCTGGTGACAACAAAAAAACACTTTCAATCAACTGTAAAACAAAATGCAATATTGTTTTTAACAAAGTTATATGATTGTATCCTAAAAAGTACATGATTTGTATCATTTTGTTAGGCACTGCTTTTATAACAATGCCAATGTTATGTAAAATTTTGTAGTCACAAAGACGATGCAAAAAAAAAAAAACACCACCTTTTGTGTTTCCATCTATTGCATTTTTTGTTCATGATTTGATCTCAATGTAAAAGTTCTCTTCTTTGATGACCTAAATATTGTTTTGGAATATTTATTTTCTTGTGGATATGGATTATTGTTGTTTTACTGGCATCTCCATCAATAAATATTAATTTTATTGAATACTTTTTAATTGTTGGATTGGCACAATCTTATTTTCTGCGATATTATTATAATAAATATTTTAAAATATATATTATTACATCATTAGTACAATAAAATTCATTGCCTGAATAGGTTCTTTTTACTATTGTTATTTATCTATATAAAAAAAACAATTTTATTATTATTATCGTTGTTATTATTCCTCTAATAGATGACAAGATGCTACAAGTCGGTTGATTATAATGTTTCCTAAGGAGCAGATGCAGGGTCTGTCCATGCCTCTACAATACTTTGTGCAAAATGCGGGCTGTTCCCAATAAAGTAATATCTTGAATATCCTAGTCTTTTGAATGCCCTGAAGGTTTTGCCAACACATTTTGCGGAACAAATCCCTGAGCTCCGATAGTCATCGGAATGGCCTGTGCTTTTATGCCTCACATTCGGCTGATCTCGATTTCCAAACTCTTGTATTTCTCTGTTTCATTGATTACAATGAATGGTACAGCCATATCTACAAGTAGATACGCTTTTTTCTCCAAATCCTGGATAACAATATCTGATTTGTTTGCTGTTATCGTTCTATCAGTTCGTATTTGTTGGTTATACAGTATTGTACACTGACCAACAGATGTCACCGGTTTTGGTGAGTGTTCATTCAAATTGGACCATGTGTATGGAACCGAGGGCAGTACAGATCTACCAGTGGAGGTAACTACACACCCTGTTGTGACTTTTCAAGTATTTGGCCTTTGTTAGAATTGGTCAAGCTGAGATGATATGATCAATGATTTCTACTTTTTCCTGGTTAATGCAGCATTAATCATCTTGGGAAATTTTGGAAAACCGCTTTATCATAAGGTCATGTTCTCTACACCTGATTTTGGGCAGCTAAAACAACTGCTTCCGATTCTGGCTTCGTTCTTCCCCTTTTAAGCCACATAAGCGATTGATCTTTATTAATCTACACCTTCTCCATTCTTTTTAGATATTGTCAATGGTTTGTATCTCCGGATTTCTTTACCTTTTTTTTGTGCCTCACGTTTCATGTGAAATAGCATCAGAAGTTTAGTTTCTGTGTTAATCTGTATCTCTTGCATAGTTTTCTTTGCAAAGCCTCTGTTTCTCATTCTTTGATCAGATTTAATGACCAGTCTCATTACTGAGTCATCTTGATGACTGGCTACATACTTTCTCATCTCCACTACCCGTCGAGGTGGGTAGGTCCACGTCCTGACGGGGGGATACAGAGAGGGCTCTCAAGTATTCCTTTCCTTCACAAGTCGCTTTTCTTCTCCCCATTATACATTCTCATTCTTCTATACTATCCTGTCTCTTTTCTTCTCCCTCTTCTATTTCACTGGCCCCCTCTGTATGCTGAACGCCCACCCATGTGTTTGCCGTGCATGGCGACCCGTGTCGAAGGGAATGTGTGTCCTGGCGGTTGAGGGGTCTGTTTGTTTCCCCAGTACTCACTTTGTGCTACGTTTTGCTTTGCACTTAGGGATACGTTGTTACGTATTTTGGGGAACATTCCTTGTAGGCTTCAATACGCTTGCTTTGGCCTCGGACTCTTCTAGACGGGCGGTCGGGAGCTAACCCACTCCCGATCAATCGGCTTGGACTAGGTCTTGTACTGAACTCCAGGGTGAGCGGGGGGATTCACGGCGGTGCAGCGCTGTGTTATTCCCCCACTATATCCCCGTGGCAACCCTGACACTCCGATGGAGTGTCCCCTTGTTGGGCTCCGTGGTGGGTGGGGACCATGGGGATGAATCTGATATCCATCTCATGGATACTAAACCTTCTACCCCGCCCTCTACCGCAAGGAAGAGGCGATGTCCGGAACGAACTATTGATCTGAATAGTTTCTTTTCGAAAGAAGAAGATAGGCCAAAGAAACCTAGATTCCTCCTCATGGAATGCGCTGAGGAAGGAAAATCCTTTAAAATGGTAAGTGCTGTCCGTTTAGCGCGCGCAATTGAAGAAACGTACGGAAAACTACAAGCTGTGGTGCGACAAAGGAATGGTACCATTCTCTTTGAAGCACGTTCAGATGACCAAATAGATAAGATAATGAAAACCAAGCAGATTGCCGGCCTCCAAGTGAAAGTGACCACTCACCCAACACTTAACCTATGTAAGGGAGTGGTCAACCATGAAGACTTCTCTGCGGAGAGTGAAGAAGATTTAATAGCCTTTTTTAAGAGCCAGGGAGTGACGGAAGTATATAGGATCAAGAGGAGGGAGCATGGGCGAGAAATCCCCACTTCCACCCTTATTCTCACGTTTAATCTTCCAACTCTCCCTCAAAAGATCTCGTGCGGTTTCTATAACCTCCACGTACGGCAATATGTCCCAAACCCTTTGCGATGTTTTAAGTGCCAGAGGTTCGGCCATACACAGCAGCGGTGCATGGCAGATAACCCAGTGTGCGGTAAGTGCGGGAAAACTATGCACGAACTTGAACCCTGTGCAACTACACCGCATTGTGTAAACTGCGAAGGTGACCACCCGGCCAATTACAAGCAATGTCCTACTTTCTTGAGGGAACGTGCCATACAGAAAATTCGAGCAGTTGAAAAAGTGTCCTTTCCTGAGGCCAAACGTCGGTACCAGGCGAGGAACCCTGTTGATCTCTCTCGCTCCTTCTCCGATGCCGTGAAAGTAAAGACACCGAGGGTAGCAATGGGCTGCCAAACGGAACGAGCTACTCCCCAAGTAGTGAGTTTCGCATGCCAGGTGTCTCCAGTGGACCTCCCAGTGGATGCCTCTCCCCTTCAAGGTGGGAGAGTGATCATCCCGACAAAATATAAGATGGACAAAAAAACTCAGCCGTTGCAGTCGACAAAACACATATCCAACCCCCCTTCCACAGAAAATGTTAAACGCAAATCTGCCTCAGACATGACCACGAAAGGCTCATCAAAGCCACGTGTTACTCCTTCCGAAAGCCACACTGAGCGAGCATCCAACCCCCCTGGCAGTGCCCGGGAGGTCTCGGCTTCGGAGGAGGCTCCCGTTGGGGAGGAGTCTCGCGCATCCGGATCCCAACGTCGGAGGAAAAAAGAAAGTTGAATTGATCATGGCTCTCATATGGAACATGAATGGTTTCTCCTCGCGACGGGACGATCTTAAACTTATGTTATCCCGTCACAACCCTTCAATAATCTGCCTCCACCTCACCGCACCTCGACCCTTGTGTCTTCGTGGTTTCTCCCCTTATAGGTTTGATGTGGATGATGGTCTCCGTGCCCATGGCGGAGTTGCTTCACTGGTACATGATTCGCTGCTGTCTACAGAGGTGCCTGTTCAGACTGACCTTCAAGCAGTGTGTGCGCAGGTGCACCTCCCATCCCTCACACTCACTGTGTGCAATATTTACATCCCTCCAGGACTGACAGTATCTGCCCATGAACTTCTGGACTTGATAAACCAACTGCCCTCTCCGTTCGTGGTTGTCGGGGATGTAAATGCCCATAGTCCTCTCTGGGGCTCTTCCCGCACCTGCCCGAGAGGCAGTGTATTAGAATCAGTAATAGACACGGCGAACTTGGTTATTCTAAATTCCGGTGAGCCAACTCATTTTGCCGTCGCCACAAATTCGAGCACGTGTATCGATCTAGTACTCTGCAGCCCTTCTCTTGCAACTGTCCTGCAATGGTCCATCCTAGACGACCTGTGCGGAAGCGACCATTACCCCGTTATCGTCCACATCGATGGACTTGCTCGTGGGTTGGCGCGCCCCCCTCAGTGGTGTGTTCGACGTGCTGACTGGCTGACATTTCAAGCGAACGTTAGTCTATCGGAGGGCGAGTTTGTCAGTGTGGAAGAAATGGCAGCACACTTTAACCGTGCTGTACTACAAGCTGCGGACACTGCAATTCCCAAGTCGACCGGCAAATCGCGACACCCCTTCGTTCCGTGGTGGAACCTGGATTGCTCAAGGGCTGTTCGTGCTCGCAAGAAAGCGTTGGCGCGTCTTAAACATTATCCAACTGCGGATAACCTTATGACTATAAGAGGTGTAGAGCGAAGGCGAGAAGAACCATTCTAGAAAGTAAAAATGCATCATGGAGAGCATACATCTCCTCTCTGAATTGCCGTACGCCACCACGTCTGGTATGGAGGAAGGTGCGTCAAATTAAAGGATATCCTTCCCCAAACTTAGTGGCAGGTCTTCTCAAAAATGGTCAAATGATCACAGCTCAAGACGCTATTGTAGAGGAACTTGCCTTTCACTATGAAAGTATGTCGAGTTCGGCAAACTATGTTCCTAACTTCCTCTTGCTTAAAGAAAGAATGGAAAACCGCACTTTAGATTTTTCGACCCGAGCAAATGAGGATTACAATACTCCTTTCTCAATGTATGAAATGCGCTCTGCTCTGATGCTTGCGAAAAGTACCACACCAGGTCCAGACGAAATTCACAATTTAATGCTGCAACATCTTCCTGAAACAGCCACGCAATTTCTTCTCCGGCTGTATAACTGGATCTGGGAAGAGCACACCATCCCTTCCTTTTGGCGAGAAGCGATCATCGTGCCAATTCCCAAAGAAGGGAAAGATCGATCACTGCCATCAAGTTATCGACCTATTTCCCTCACAAGCTGTGTATGCAAGGTACTGGAACGCATGGTGAATCAGCGGCTGGTGTGGACCTTGGAGTACAAAAATTTGTTGACGCCAATCCAAAGCGGGTTTAGAAAAAACCGGTCAACCTTGGACCACCTCATTTCGCTGGCAACAGCTGTTTCTACATCGTTCGTCTTGAGACAACATCTTGTGGCCATATTATTCGATATAGAAAAGGCCTACGATACCACTTGGAGGCACGGCATTCTGCAAACCCTGCACTCTTGGGGATTTAGGGGGAAGCTCCCTCTATTCCTCCAAAACTTCCTCTCGAACAGATCTTTCCGTGTTCGTGTGGGTGACAGGCTTTCCCGTAGTCACCCTCTTGAAAATGGTATTCCCCAAGGATCAGTCCTTAGTGTCACTCTGTTTGCCATCGCCATCAATGGTATAGCGTCGACTGTGCGTGGTCCTGTAAAGGCATCGTTGTTTGTGGATGATTTTGCCATCTTCTGTTCATCCAGCAGCATCAGTGTGATCCAGAGGCAACTCCAAATAGTGCTGAACAAGCTCCACGAATGGAGCACGTCAACGGGCTTTAATTTCTCTGCTACTAAATGTACCTGTTTGCATTTTTGTAGGATATTCCATCTGCATAGCAACCCAGTTCTGTACTTGGGAGGAAATCAGCTTCCATTCGCTGAATCTGTTAAGTTCCTGGGGCTTACATTTGACAAGTCCCTAACGTGGCGTGCTCATATCCGTGGATTACAAACCAGACGTGTCTCTCCCCTTAATCTTCTTCGAATGCTGAATGGTACATCATGGGGTGCCGACCGCACTACGCTACTGCGGTTATATAGATCACTCATCCGCTCAGTTTTGGATTATGGTAGTGAAGTGTATGGCTCGGCAGCTCCCTCGACTCTGCGACCCATCAATAGTATACACCACGCTGGTATCCGTCTGTCAACTGGTGCGTATCGCACCAGCCGAATTGAGTGCCTTCTAGCCGAGGCTGGTGAGCCCTCCTTAAAAAGAAGGCGGGATATCTTATTAGCATCTTACGGTGCTAAAGTATCAGGACTTCCTAATCATCCATGTCGCCAAATAATTACCCATCCTAAGTATGAAACATCCTATATTCTTCGAACATCATTGCCTCACCCTCCAGGTATTCGATTGCGAAATCTTTTGCGCGACCTTAATGTTGATCTTCCCACCCCTGTGAAACCCCCAAGTCACCCCATTCCCCCTTGGAAACTCCTCCGTCCGAATATTGATCTCGGTCTATCCAAGCTTCCCAAACAAACGACTAGCCCTCTTGTTTACCAGATGCATTTTCAGGACATGAGGATAGCCTATCCAGATCATGTATTCTTATACACAGATGGTTCATCGTGCAATGGCTCAGTGGCATGTAGTTTTTACTGTATCAAAGCCACCAAATCATATCGGCTACATTCTCAGTGCAGTATCTTCACTGCTGAAATGTATGCAATTTTTGAAGCTCTAAAATACATCGAGTCAGCGAGTTTGCGTCGAGTAGTTCTCTGTTCTGATTCTCTCAGCTCACTACAAGCTGTCTCCCGTTCTTCATCAGACTACCTGACGCAATCAGTTCAAAACCTCATCCATAGCCTTTTGTCTCACCACTATGACCTGGTAATAAGTTGGGTCCCAGGCCATGTGGGAATCGTGAGAAACGAGATGGCTGATCGGGCGGCGAAATCGGCGACGGAGAGTACTCGTGTTGATATTCCTTTTGTACCATCGTCTGATGTTAAAACTTCTTTAAAACGATGCATCTTTAGAGCGTGGCAAACAGAGTGGCACAATACCACCTATAAACTAAGTGCAATAAAGGATTCTGTCAATTCTTGGCGTTCCTCGTCCAGACCTTCTAGGCGCGAGGAAGTTATTTTAACCCGTCTTTGTATCGGACACTGCCACTTTTCTCAGTTTCCTCCTTCGAGGTGAGTCTCCTCCTACCTGTGATAGATGCAGGGCGGATCTTTCCGTGGAACACGTCCTCCTGCAGTGTTTGAAATTTGTTGGCAGCCGACGAAGACATGGTCTGGGCAACTCTCTACGGGAGGTGCTCGGAGATGACGATTCCGCGCTCTCAAAGCTTTTTTGTTTTTTGAGAGAAAGCGGAATATATAATTTTATCTGACAAATAAGGGCAATAAATATTTTCTCTGCCCCAGATTTGTTTTTAAAATTTGTCTTGTTTACCTGTCTGTTTTTTTTTATGCGTAATGGATGGTTTCCTTTTAGGGTATGAGCTTTTAAATTAGCTGAAAAGTTGCACCAGCAACCCTTTTAATAAACTTTAATTGATTTTTTTTTAGAAATACTTTGACATGGGCGCCAATGACCTTGGTAGTTGAAGCGCCCTTTAAACCCCAATCAATCAATCAATCAATCAATCAATCATCTCCACTATTGCATTATGCCAGGTGGCTTGAATTTGTCTGAGGCCTCTTCCTTCTTTCTTATGTGAAATGTAAAGTCTATGTACATCAGCACAAGCATTGATGACATGATGCATTGTAAGCAGTTTTCTGTTTTTTCCATCCACGATTCTCATTTCTTGCTTAGTCCAGTCCACTAGTCCGAAACTGTATTCACAGGCACCACCAACTACCTATTGCAGATAATTTATTCATGGAATTCAGAGCGGACAACAGGACAAGGGTCACTCTTTTCCCTCTACTCCCTGCGAATTCTCTCTTTCATAGTGTTGTTTGAAATGGTCTCACATTCTTCAATGTCCTGATGTTTGTAAGTTAAAACAAATGTGATTCTGGTCTTGTATCCCCAAAGAGCTTGTAACCCAAGTCAGTGTGCAACAACTGTCTAGATAGTGGGATCAAAATAATGCAAAACAGCAGAGGGGATAGCGAGTCTCCTTGGAAAATTCCCATTAATCTAAATATTTCTGGTTTCTACTTCTTCCTTTCTGTGGTGTATTAGTAACCTGATACTTCACAACTTATAGCCTTTGAAAACTCAGTAAGTCTAGAATGAAATTGATAGATCCCCAGAGTCTTCAAGTCCATTTGTGTGGTACACTCTCAAAGGCCTTCTGGTAGTCGGTCCAAGCCATGCTTAAATTACATTTTTATTTCCTTAGATCATTCAAGTTTACTTTAGTAGCAAGATTGGTTCCACAAGTTCATCCGTAGCATCATCTTCAGATTGGAGCCAACTCTTTGTTGTAGGATCTGCTATCTTCCTGGATTACTGCCCAGAATGTTTTGAAGTCTTTTTTTTTTTTTGCAGGAGGGACAGTATTGCCATTTGGTTTTTGAGTCAGATTGCATAAGAATCTCTTTACATCTGTTTCAAACAACTGATTCTGTACAGAGAAATCTTCTCTACATTTGTAACATCCAATGTGTTGAGTTCATGCCTGGATTTCCTCTTATAGCTTCTCAGCCTTGTTGTGTCATTTGGAATTTGGTATTTTTGTTCAACATTGAGTATTTTTTAATGAACTTTGGAGGTGTGGGTTGATTTACAAGATGCCTTGGCTAAGAGTGGTATTTCACGCTCAGTGTTGGCTGTCCATTTCATAATTCTTTTTGCCCATGGGGTTACAGAGCTGTTAATTCTGTTTGGCTGTTGGCTGGCCCCAAAATTACCTCATACCAGAGATCCAGTAGCATACACAATGTGATTGATTTCAGTAATGTCTAGATCCCTACTTGGTCTGTACCACCTAATTTAAAACATAATTCGCTGTCTCTACCACTCTCTTAGCTGTAGCTTTTTTGTGTATATTCTCCTCAATGGTGCACAAAATTTGAATGGAGGCAGACAAACTCTTTCTTTCTCACGTTGAAGGAGATTTCTCATCATGTCCTTATCAAATTTTCACCACTGATGGATGTTCAATTGGGAAGAGATGAACTTTCAAGAAGATCATTGTTTCCAGGGATATTAGATGGTTCGAAATGGTCATGTGGATAGTTCGATCGAAGCACATACTCAGCATTTCCTTGAATATCAGCAAGTTACTCTGCAGTGAATTTTTCACTGCTGAGTATGTATCGTCGTTGACTGGCAAATTTCTTTGAATCTAGGATAGGTCTCATACCTGGGTTCTGCTCTCTTCATATCTTGAAAACTATTTCTGATTCCCAATTTTTTGCTTTTGCATAATAAAAGCACCACATCACCTCTTTTACCTCCTCCATGTCACTTACTGCTGACTCTGGGTCCCTGAGACTAACATCTTTGGGATGGCCAAATGTTGACAAGGTGACATTAGCTCAGTTTCAGAGCAGGTGTGGGACATTGGTACAATAATACATGTTAAGATTCATTTCATTTCTTGTTCTAGCATTTTGCTCTTTGGTTGTAAAGGAAGTTTCGCAGGAAGCAAGTTTGAGTTCACAAATCACATCTAACCCATGGATTATTTCCTGTCATTTGTTAACTGTGACCCATAGTGACCTTGGGCCATCTCCCCCCAGGGCCCAGCAAGGGTCCCTCTGATTGTTAGTTGGCATTTCTAAACCCTACGGGATTTTCACTGACTGCTGAAGGTGGCCTCCTCCGCTGGCTAATGCAAGGTTTGGGCCTCCACTCTAATTAGTGGCCTGATGTACCCTCCATGGGCCGATAACAGGAAGTTCAAAGCTTCCCTCTCTTCTTGCTTATCGCTGTAGATGCAACCACTCTGAAGATCATCCATCTCCGAAGGTCATCTCCAAGGTTATCACATAAGGTCTTATCTGGATACAGGCCTACTGACACTTGGGAATGTTGACAGGAAGTTCTGCACACATTGCAGCTGGAAAATTTGAATACGTAATCGTATATTTTGTTTTAGATGTAAATCTCTTAACAATATTGTGAAATAATCTTTGTGTTCCCTCCAAATATAGCAGATATCTCTCATCATTTTAACACTTTGTTGCAAGAGGGAAGGGGAGGAAAAAGAAAGAAAAACAAGGGGAGGGAAAGCTTTAAATCATACACAATGCACTTCTAAATTAAATGGAAAAACATTTTTCTTTAGTGATATTTATGGAAACATGCAGCCAGTTCAAATCTGTCAGACCACAATTCCCGATTAATAGTTCTGAGCATGACAAAATATGAATGAATCTGCATGGACTTTCTTTTGAATGCTTCAGCATAATTTATCTAATGATTTCTGTAAATACATCTTACATAAAACCTCTACCTAAAGAAGTTTTTCATTTTCATTGATTCATTGATTCCCAGATAGACATAGAGAGACAGACAGAGATAGACATAGAGAGACAGACAGATAGACATAGAGAGACAGACAGATAGACATAGAGAGACAGACAGATAGACATAGAGAGACAGACAGATAGACATAGAGAGACAGACAGATAGACATAGAGAGACAGACAGATAGACATAGAGAGACAGACAGATAGACATAGAGAGACAGACAGATAGACATAGAGAGACAGACAGATAGACATAGAGAGACAGACAGATAGACATAGAGAGATAGACAGATAGACATAGAGAGACAGACAGATAGACATAGAGAGACAGACAGATAGACATAGAGAGACAGACAGATAGACATAGAGAGACAGACAGATAGACATAGAGAGACAGACAGATAGACATAGAGAGACAGACAGATAGACATAGAGAGACAGACAGATAGACATAGAGAGACATAGATATAGATATGTAAAATTGTATCTTCACTGTTTTTAGGTAAGTCAGAGAGATCCAGATGGCCAACTGAGTATGGAGGTGATTACGTACATTTCGTTCTTCATAAAGAGAATTTGGACACAATGGAGACTGTCAACTTAATAGCTAGTAGGTTGAGGTATGGAAATAATGATTTTTCAAAATATAGTAATTTTTTAAATCTGTTACTTACTTTTGTGTTCAGATTTGCGCCAGTGAAAATGCATGTAGCTCTGGTGTTTGTGTGTTCTATCTTCACTATTTTCCCAAAATATTTACTGTATAATCTTTCTTAAATTTCATTCACTTGATTTAATCACTTTTGAAAGAATAATTATCTTTTAATAATAATCACTTGCAATAAAAAGCTGGGACTGGTATTGTCTTTACAAACACTTTAATCTAAATGTTTTCTATGTGCAGTAGAACCCACTAAAAAAGTGAATCCCACTTGTAAGGTAATAATTAGACACTGGATTTTTATGTATTACATATTTTTTGTCTTTCTGCTTACCGTTCTAAAAATTGTAATCTTGGCGAATCACCTCCATCCTAACACAATATCAAAATTTTTCATTACATATTGTTACATATTTCGTACTATATTACATATTTTGCTATTTTCACAAAATATTTACTTTATTATATCAATTTTCTTCAATTTTTGGCTTTTTGTTTATGAAAATAAGTAGTTTTAAAAAACCGCACTTTTTCCTACATTATTACTGCATGCTGTCTACACAAGGTACGCCACATGAAGACGTGGACAGATGTTCTCAAAGTCCGGTGCGCCTGCTTCAGTTAGTAGCTTCTTCAGTTAATCATGAAGATTTTGCTACCATCGTAAAAATTGTATGATGCAAAGCGTGCATAAATTTGTGCTCTTGAAATGATTTTTAAAATGTTAGTATTATTTTCAAAATTTGTTTAGGATTTTTTTATAAATGTAATTTCGTATTATGTATATAATATATATATATATACACACACACACACACACACACACACACACACACACACACACACACACACACACTATGCCCAATTACAGTAAATTTACAATTTTATTATTTAGTCAGTCTTTCAAAATTATACAACTTATACTAACAAATTATACAACAACTTGATCAATGTTTCATAGTTTGGGTACAGGAATTTTCCACGACAATAAATTCAGTAAATCCAGACAGTCTATGTGGTTGTTACATAGTTTATATAAAAATAAATAATCAATGTACATTCTATGAGAGTTTAATGAGCTAATGTCTAATAATATTGTAATTTTCATATAGTCATGTGTAATAAAGGGTGAAGGTAACTTCAAATTCCAAACAACAAAATTAAAGAACTTATGTTGAACTGTTTCAAATCTATTGATGTTCACTTGATAGAACAGAGACCAAACAGGTGATGCATATAACAATATCGGTCGAATCAAGTGTAAGATATAAAATTTTAAACAACGAATGATTTCCAAAACTTTCAGACATTCTTACAACGAATCCTAGAGTTTTGTATGCTTTGAATATAACCTAGTCGTAATGATATATAAAACTCAATTTGGGATCATAAATCACATCATTAAATTAGATCATTAAATTCAGTAACTATCAAGTGAATAATCGTCTATTTTGTAACTGAAATCAAGCAGTGTTTTTCGTCTACCAAAAGACATATATTTACATTTTCCCTTATTCAGGTCAAGAATGTTCTTAGTACACCAGTCAGCTTATTGCCTGCAAATCAGTTTGTAATACATGACAGTATGTAATATTAATATTATATAATGTAGTATTATATAATATAATATCATATAATATTACATATTATATCCGATTTTACATATTACATATTTATTACATATTCTTACTGTTTTCATTACATATGTATGTAGATATTTTGATGTTTCATACTACATATATTTCTAGTCGCTAGTAATAATATTATCTCTTATAAGCTGAATTCTCTCTGGTGTTTGTCAACAGAACACAACAGAACGTCCTGTGAAACTCTCTCTTTAGGAACTTGAATACAATGATAAAATATTTAGTTTTGAAATGTGTATGTTTCAAATTTTGAAAATTTATATTACTCATTGTTTATTCAAGTTGTTTCTGACATGACAAAACAAACATATTTATGATGTATTGTAATTTTCATAACTGAGGTAGTGTGAAATATTAAATCTCTTCCTTGAGGAAACTGAGATAGCAGTAATAATTTTTTTGACTCTTTGCATTGATTTTATTTCTCCAGGATTAAACCTAACATGATAACATATGCTGGTACAAAAGATCGTCGAGCAGTGACTAGTCAGATGATGAGTATTCTCCGTACTGAGCCTAAAAGATTACTAGATGTAAGTTCTCAATTATATGGAGTATCCTTGGGGAACTTCAGTTTCAAGTCAAAAGGTTTAAAATTAGGAGATCTTAAAGGAAATCGTTTTCGGATTGTTCTCAGGTAAGACAAATTAACATATTGCCAATTATTTATAAGAATTAATGTTTCAAATTTTTTAAATTTTTTTTAGTATATGAAGTAGATAATTGATTTTGCTAAATTGTTTTCAGTAATTTAAACTATTGTGCATTAGTGACTTGAATGCATTGTACAATGTTTGTTACAGAATATTTAATTTTTGTAAATATTTTTCTTCAATTGAAAATAAATATAACACATTGAACTTAAATAAAGGATGAACTCTCCATGTTTATTAGTTGTCAACTGAGCAAATCTTCAACCCATATTTAATTAGTATCTTGAAGATACTTTGTGATATTCTGAAATACTTGTTAACTTGTGTTGCAGAAATGTTACTGGAAGTGATGATCAGATTGAAAAGGCTATGGCATCCCTTTCGGAAGAAGGTTTTCTGAATTACTATGGTTTGCAGAGGTTTGGTAGTTCAGTTTCTGTTCCAACTCATGCAATTGGTAAAGCACTTCTGCTGGGCGACTGGAAGCTGGTAAGACGCATTATAAGTGGATTTTTAAGATGAAGTCTGATCTGCAGTTTCTTCGAGCCATGGTTTGAAACCCCAGTTTCACCTGATAAGACGTGACGTTGGCAAAGTTTCAAGGCAGTGGCTCAAGTCGCATCTGGAAAATTCCAGACCTCAGTGAAGGGTGGTTTGAAGCAGTGACTCATTTACTCAAATAGTAGAAAATGGAATACTTCAGATCTATGGCTTGTCGAGGTGGGTCGGTCCACGTCCTGACAGGGGGGTGCAGGGAGGCTCTCAAGTATTCCTTTCTTTCACCAGTCCTTTTTCTTCCCGTTGTTCATTGCTGTTCTTTTATAACATTTTGTTTCTTTTCTTCTTCCTCTTCTATTTCACTGGCCCCCTCTGTACGCTGAATGCCCACCCATGTTTGCTGTGCATAGCGACCCGTGTCGGAGGGAATGTGTGTTGAGGAGTCTGTTTGTTTCCCCACTACTCACCTTGTGCTATGTTCTGCTTTGCACTTAAGGATATGTTATTTACAAATTTTGGGGAACGTTCCTTGTAGGCTTCAATAAGCATGCTTGGCCTCGGGACTCTTCTAGATGTGCAGTCGGGAGCCAACCCATTCCCGATCAATTGGCTTGGACTAGGTGTACTGAACTCCAGGGTGAGCGGGGGGATCCATGGTGGTGCAGCGCTGTGTTATTCCCCAAGTATATCCTCATGGCAACCCTGGCACTCCGATGGAGTGTCCCCTTGTTGGGCTCTGTGGTGTGTGGGGACCACGGGGATGAATCTGATATCAATCTCATGGATGCTAAACCTTCTCTCCCACCCTCTACAAGGACAAGATGATGTCCAAAACAAACTATTGATGTGAATAGTTTCTTTTCGAAAGAAGAGGAGGAAGAAGAAGAAGAAAATCTTTTCAAATGGTTAGTGCTGTCCAATTGGCGTTCACAATTGAAGAAGTGTATGGAAAGCTACAAGCTGTGGTGCAACAAAGGAATGGTACCATTCTCTTTCAAGCGTGTTCCGATGATCAGATAGACAAGATCATGAAAACCAAGCAGATTGCCGGCCTTCAGGTAGAAGTGACCACTCACCCAACACTTAACCTTTGTCAGGGAGTGGTCAATGAGGATTTTTCTGTGGAGAGTGAGGAAGATCAAGTCTCCTTTTTTAAGAGCCAGGATGTGACCGACATGTATAGGATCAAGAGGGGGGAGCATGGGCGAGAAATTCCCATGTCCACTCTTATTCTCACATTCAACCTTCCAACTCTCCCTCAAAAGATCTCGTGCAGTTTCTATAACCTTTACGTATGGCAATATGTCCCTAACCTTTGTGGTGTTTCAAGTGCCAGAGGTTCGACCATGCACAACAGCGGTGCATGACAAACAGGTGACCACCCGGCCAACTAAGCAGTGCCCTACTTTTCTGAGAGAACAAGAGATCCAGAAAATTAGAGCCACTGAGAAAGTGTTCTTTCCTGAGGCTGAACCTTCGGTTCCAAGAGAGGATCCCTATTGATCTCTGTCGATCCTTCTCTGACACCATGAAAGCTAAGACTCCAAGGGCAGGAGCGGGCTGTCAAACAGAACGAGCTGCCTCCCAAGTGGTGAGCTTCGCATGTCAGGTGTGGATGCCTCTCCCCTGCTAGGTGAGAGAGTGATTATCCCTATGAAATATAAGAAGATTGACAGAGAAGCTCAATTGTCACAGTTGACCAAAACCACAAAAAAGCCTCCTTCAATGCAGGTGGATGTCAGTTGGATAACTACCTCAAAACTGGCTAAAAAGACGCTCATTATCAAGGCCTTGACTAGTTAAAACAGAAACACACACTGAGCGAGCATCCACCCTCCCCCGGTAATGCCCTGGTGGTCTCAGCTTCGGAGGAAACTCCTGTTGGAGAGGAAGCTTGCGCGTTCTGTTCCCAACGTCGGAGGAAAAAAGACAACACACAGTTTCACCATGGCTCTCATGTCATGGAACACTAATGGTTTCTCCTCGCGATGGGACGATCTTAAACTATTGTGGTCCCATCACAATCCTCTAATAATCTGCCTCCAAGAGACTCACCTTGCCCCACCCTGTCCCTTGCTTCTTCGTGGTTTTTCCCCTTATAGGTTTGATATGGATGATGGTCTCCGTGCTCATGGCGGAGTTGCTTCACTTGTGCATGATTTGCTGCTGTCTACAGAGGGACCTCTTCAGACCGATTTTTAAGCAGTGCAGGTACACCTTCCATCTCTCACACTTACTGTATGCAACATTTACTTCCCCCCAGGACTGAGTGTATCAGCTGATGAACTTCTGGGCTTTATAAACCAACTGCCCTCTCTGTTCATGATAGTTGGGGATGTAAATGCCCTCAGTCCTCTCTGGGGTTCTTCCCGCACTTGTCTGAGAGGCAATGTATTAGAATTGGTAATAGACACAGTTTATTCTGAATTCCGGTGAAACAACTCATTTTGTTGTCGCCACAAATTCGAGCACATGTATCGATCTAGCTCTCTGTAGCCCTTCTCTTGCAACCGTCCTACAATGGTCGATCCTAGATGACCTATACGGAAACAACCATTACCCCAGTACCATCCACATTAATGGACTTGCTCAGGGGTTGGCACCCCCTCAATGGTGTGTCTGACATGCTGACTGGCTGACATTCCAGGTGAACATCAGTCTGTCGGAGGGCGAGTTTGTCAGTGTGGAGGAAATCACAGCACATTTTAACAGTGCTGTACCACAAGCTGTGGACCTTGCAATTCCCAAGGCGACCGGTAAATCGTGACACCCTTTTGTCCTGTGGTGAAACTTGGATTGCTCAAGGACTGTTGGTGCTTGTAAACAAGCATTGGCTCATCTAAAACACTATCCAACCATGGATAACCTCATTGATTACAAGAGTTGCAGAGCGAAGGCGAGGAGAACCATTTTAGAAAGTTAAAATGCATCGTGGAGGACATACATTTCCTCTCTGAATTGCCATTCGCCACCATGCCTGGTATGGAGAAAGATACGTCAAATTGAAGGATATCCTTCCCCAAACTCAGTGTTAGCTCTTCTTAAAAATGGTCAGATGATCACAGCTTGAGATGCCATTGCATAGGAACTTGGCACTCACTATGAAAATATGTTGAGATCGGCAAACTATGTTCCAACTGCCTTTTGCTTAAAGAAAGATTGAAAAACTGCGCTTTGGATTTTTGGAGCAGAGCATATGAGGATAATATACCTCTTTCTCCATGTCTGAAATGTGTGCTGCTCTGATGCTTGCAAAAAGAACCATATCAGGTCCAGACGAAATCCACAACTTATTGCTGCAACATCTTCCCAAAATGGCCATGCAATTTCTTCTCCGGCTCTATAACCGTATTTGGGAAGAGCATACCATCCCTACCTTTTGGCGAGAACCCATCATCGTCCCAGTTCTCAAAGAAGGGACCTGCCATCAAGTTATTGACCTATTTCTCTCAAAAGCTGTGTATGCAAAGTGCTAGAACGCTTGGTGAATCAGCATCTGGTCTGGATAGGCGGGCGGGCGGATGGAGAGACAGACAGACAGACCAGACACAGACAGGCATACATACATAGAGACAGACACAGAGAGACAGGCAGACAGACACAGAGAGACAGGCACACAGACACAGAGAGACAGGCAGACAGACACAGAGAGACAGGCAGACAGACACAGAGAGACAGGCAGACAGACACAGAGAGACAGGCAGACAGACACAGAGAGACAGACAGACAGACAGACACAGAGAGACAGGCAGACAGACGCAGAGACACAGACAGACAGACACGGACAGACAGACACGGACAGACAGACACGGACAGACAGACACGGACAGACAGACACGGACAGACAGACAGACTGACGGACAGACAGACTGACGGACAGACAGACTGACGGACGGACTGACCTGACGGACGGACTGACTGACTGACGGACGGACTGACTGATGGACTGACCTGACTGACGGACTGACTGACTGACGGACTGACTGACGGACTGACTGACTGACGGACTGACTGACTGACGGACTGACTGACTGACGGACTGACTGACTGACGGACTGACTGACTGACGGACTGACTGACTGACGGACTGACTGACTTGACTGACTGACTGACTGACTTGACTGCCTGACTTGACTGCCTGACTTGACTGCCTGACTTGACTTGACTGCCTGACTTGACTTGACTGCCTGACTTGACTTGACTTGACAGACAGACTGACAGTCTCAGGGTCAGGTGGACAGGGAGAGAGAGACTCAGGATGTCAATTGATGTTACCGCAGTGCCTCTGGCTAGAGTTTGAGTCAGGATAGTGGCAAGATTTTCAACTCTATTGAGAAGCTAGCCATTATGAAGAAAACTGTTTGGAGGAGAACTGTAGTGGGCACCTGCTCTTGATCAGTAGTTTTCTGAGGTTTCTCTGATTAACTCCAGGCGAATACTAGAGCAGTACCCTATCAAAAGGGGCCATGGACCACGCACAATCTTTCCTTACTCTTTCTAGCCTTATCCTTGCCCCTTACTTTCACCCTTTACACACACTTACACGTGTGAAAAGGGTGTGTATATGTACTCTCCAACCACACATATTGAGACTAGTCATGAGCGTAGAGTGTGTCTTAACTGGGGCTCCACCTAACAGAGTAATTTACATGAATAAGCACAATCAATTTTGTACTTCACATTTAGTTTCACATACATAATACAACATAACACACATTTAGTCATACATAATTGTCTCCAGCATTCCATTTCTAGATGCAGTGATTAAATGTTGCATAATAGAAAGCAATGCTATCAATTTATTCTGACTTAACTATTGTAAAATTTGCAAAAGAAGTTGTAAAGTTTCGGAATAATCCAAAAACATACCTTCAGGTCTACACTTATTTGTGAGAAATTATTAGGGGAAGGTCTTGTTCTTGTGTTCTGTACTAACAAGCATTTGGTGTCATGACAGAAGATTCCAGGCATGATTCTTGTTGGTGATGTGTCCAACTCATGGCAATTCATAATACTTTGATTAAAACGTCAATTCTGTTGGGACTTGCTCAGCTCCTGACAGCATCACATCTAATCAAGTCTCAATGGACTTAGTGTTTTAATCGAAGTATAACTCACTGTTTTCAGGATAGCGTTATCATGCATGGCATTCTAATGAAAAGATGTGCTGGCTATTGGCCATCTTATCATCCTTTGCACATGAACAATTCCTAAAAAACAATCATCGTACAAACACAAAATATGCAATATAACTTGCAGACAGCAAGGCCTGGTATCAGTGGAGCCTACTTGCCATGTTGGCTGAAAAATATTGATTTTTTATTTATTATTCAGTTATGGCTTTCATAAAATGGTTAAGGTCACGAGTTAATAAAGCTAGGAAAATAAAGTAGCCAAAAAATGTTCCAATACCTTCTATAGTAATTGCATAAAATATTGAAGGTTATGCTTCTGAACAATGGGCCATGGTTGTCTAGATAAGGGTAAAAGAAAAATAACTCCTTAAAAATTACCGGAATTTTTTAATTGTAATTTTGTTTAATTTCAATTTTAATAATTGGAAAATTGTTTTCAGGCAATTGAATTAATCTTGAAACCTAGAGAAGGTGAACCAAATCAGGCTCTGGCAAGAGCAAGGAAGATATGGTGGGAGACTCGTGATGCAACTAAAGCATTAAAAGATCTTCCAAACAGAGAAAAGTTAATTGAAGGGAAGTTGTTGATGGGTTTAAGTCAATGTGATGCTACTGATTTTGTTAATGCTCTAGAGAATGTAAGTATTCATGAATCTGGATGTCTTCTGCAAATACAGTAATGTCTAGATTCTTAGAATTGTATGTTTTACTTGCTAATAACCTGGCATTGCATGGGTATTTATTTATCACAACTATCTAACTAGCAACATATTCATCCTTTGCACCCTTGCACATCATATTCATCCTTTCATGGTCATCCTGCCCACACCTTCTGTTCTGCGCATTCAATCCCTTGTGCTCAATCTATTCCTCTTGCTTACTATGCTCCGCCTTCTTCTTCCACTCTGTAACTTCCATTCCTTCTGCTTGCCTTCTGCCTTTCGCTTTGCCTTCTCCTTCAACTCTGCCCTCTCCTTCCTCTTCCTCTTCATTTGCTCCTTCCATTCCCCCCACTTCTTTCACTCTCACTTCTGCTGCTCACTCCTTTGGGCTTCTGGTTTCTGTCCCTCCTGCTCTTTGTTCTCCTTCAACTTTGTGCGTTCCTTCCACTCTGCCTGCTCCATCTGCCCCATTTGCTCAGCTTCTCTCTGCTGTTTCTACTTCACTCTGCTTGCTCAATCCAATCGAGCTCTGCAGCATGTGTCTACTGTGATGTGCAGCATGTGTTGCCAAATTTGGGAGCAATCTTTCTAAAAGGATTTGTAGTGCATGTGAACACACATACACATACTTTAAATTTTATGTAATAGATTGTAATGATAAAAGTAAGTAAAATGTTTGTTTATTTTTTAGCATATTTAATATTAAACTTTGATTTTTAGTATTGCCTATTTTGTGTTGTAGATACCACGCAACACACGCTTGTTATATTTACATTCGTATCAGAGTCTTATATGGAATAAAGTTGTCTCTCGACGTGTTAAAGAACTTGGTATTAAACCCATAGCTGGTGATCTGGTTTTTGTAAATGATAACCAATTGGAAATTGACCCTGAGCAGGAAGAGGAGGAAGAACGTGAAACAACAGGTATATTCCAAAAGTTGCAAATTATGAGGATTCATTACAATTTCCTCTGAAACTCTGTATGGCTAATCTGTAGACATGAATTTGATTCAGTATTGCAACTCATTGTAGTTTGTTATTATCTTACATGTTCTGATCAATACAAATGTCATATATGTCAATAAATATGCTATAAGGGTATGGATACATGAAGTAAGCATTCTTGCTATTTGTTTGGATGCATTCTTTTCATTAAATGTTAGTCATAAAAGAAACGGAAGACTAGAGTGTATGGGATGAAATGGATATTGCAAAGAACATAATGAAAACTAAATGAACAGTTATGATATAAATTGATACCAAAAGCATTTGGCTGGTATAATAACATGATATTTTTTGGTAAATACATTCGACACCCCATTATAGTGAACTCGGATATAGTGAACTTATGTCATTGGTCCCGTTTAACATACATTACAAAATTAGCATAAGAAGATCCAGTTATAATGAACCTGAACCTTGGCTTTAGTGAATGTAGGGAGTATGTCCTGGAAATAATTCTCTCCTGGAAAAGAACATATCGCCTCACTGCTACAAATTCCAACACCAGGCAGCTTGGAAAAAATATCATTGGCCAAAGGTCATAATCAAAGAAGTCTCCTTTGAGGTGAAGGAGCAGACCTAGAATGTAGACCTTACTGATGACCTTATGCCACTCATTTTTGCTGCGGAAACAAAGGCCATGTCCTGTGTTGGCTACAACTAGTGGTAGTGATGCAGGTTCCTTGCTTCAGTTTGCACGTTGTGTTCTACGCAGGTGACAGGGAGCACCTGTCACATTCCCACAGCTTTGCAACACCCATGCACCATGCAGAAAAGCAATCAGTTTCATTAGCAGCTTGCGCTTCCTTTTACCGAAAGGATCTCGTATGTTACTAGGCGAGTAAAAGGCCCTTTGGTGAGTTGGACGGTTTTACAACTGTGGAAGAGGCATTGAAGGGTATCAAGACTGCATTATGATACTTAGAAACAGGGGACAGTGCAGAATCGAGTATGGAGAGAGCTCGAACATAGGAGGATCTAGAGAAATTACTAATGAAAAATATTCATAGCAAGCAATTAAAAATAATTAATTTTTCAAGGGTAAATAAAGATATGGAAATTTTCAGTTCTTGCTGTTAATGTATTTTGCTGCATCATTATATTAATCAAATGAATAATTGTAGAGAAATTCTATTTAACCCTTTCACTCCCCATGTACAGTATACTGTACATTAACGTGGCTTATTTATATTCACATCCATACTTATTTTGGAATAAACAAAAGCTCATATTTTTATTTAATCTTTGCTTTACACAAAACAATTACCTTCAATGACATCTATCGAGAATAATGGGTATTTTGAACGGAAGCAAAGATGATGGCGGAGCGTGCGGGGAAATCGTGTCAGTAAGCTCTCAGTATAAATGTTAATATATTTTATATTACTGCACTCCAACGAAGTTATTTGTGTGGAAGCATTAAACAAGTATGTCAGTTTTAGGTTTAATTTGTGTTTTGATACTAAACAAAAAGGCATGATTTTGTATGTGCAGTATACTGTACATTGAGACTCAGGTGTTGTACTGTTTAACATGCAGTGATGTATCAGACAATATTACTGGTATGTAATGTTTACTTTTGATTTTGTGCACATCTCTGTTTATAATTATTTAATATTGAGATCGTTTTAGTGTTTGTTTTTCTTATTAGGTTCAAATAGAGACATGATTGATATCAACAATGATCAATTTGTGACATTTTGGATGCCCAAAGTAGATCTGAATTAGATTTCGATTCTGAGGATGAAATCCAAATCTAGGTACCTGTTAGATGTGATATTCAAAGAGTAGGTGCTGATGAAATACCTCAGAATTGCATCAAAATTCCAGAAGTTGAGTATGATGTAGTCCAAGGTGATAGCGATAATGTTAACAATGAAGAGTTGCTTACTCCAAAGGAAAATATAAAATGGTAGTATAGCTCATTAAAAGCGTATGAAGGTCCATTTGTCAATATTATTGATGAAAACCTTTAGATAAACGAAACAAACAAAAGATATAGTCATTGCATGGGTGGAGTAGATTTAATGGATTAGTTTGTTCGCTGTGTTGAATATTTAATTCGTTCTAGGAAGTGGACTGTCAGAATGATTTTTCATTTGCTTGATTTTGCAATTGTAAATTCGTGCATGGAATACAGGCAAGATTGTGAGAGACAGGGAATAAGTCAATCAAAAACAATGGATCTTGTACATTTCAGACTAAGAGCATCAGGTGGATTGTTGAGAGTTGGAAAACAGTTAGCAATACCCAAAAGAGGAAGACCTCTTGGAAGTCCATAAAATTCACCTTAGTCACAAAAAAGAATCACTTGTGAGAAAACCCTGCTTCGTGAAGTTCAGAAGGACAATCTGCAATACTTGCCTGAACACTATAAAAGAAAAAGAGCCAACACGATGTAAAAAAGATGGGTGTAAATAAAGGTTGCCCATCTACTGCACCAAATGTCAAGTACATTTTGTATAAACAGAGAAATTATTTTTTTGTATTTCATAGCCAGTAAGGAATCTTTCTCATTATTATCTTAACTTTTGTGAATGATGTTTTTGAATGTGTTGTGATGTCCCTCCTGTGCGAATGCTAGTGTTTAAGCGTAATTCACGCAGGAGAGTCTTCACGTTAATGAACTGAGTGGTCGAGGAAGGGGAGAAGGTAAAAATGAGCAGATTGTTCCTTTTTGTACTGAATTATTTAATTTCATTATCCGTCACCATCTTATTCATTACTGAGAGAGAAGGAGGAGAAGGAGAGAGAGAATGAAGAGAGGGAGAGAGAGAATGCGAAGGGAATCGAGATGCGCTCTTGATGGCGTCAGCGCCTTACCATAGCACCGATATCGGCCTGGAGGAGGTTGGATGCTGCGACGGGTCGGTGTTCATGGTGATCGGGGTGGCGGTGACAACAGAGCGGCGCACTGCACGGAGACTGACTGCCCTCTCGTTGCTTTGCACGTCGCGTATTTATACAAGTCGTGGGGGAAGGTATTTTTGAGAGTACTCCTTTGGAAAGTTCTGGAAGGTTGCGTCTAAACTTGTCAACATATTTTCCTGCAGGGCACTCTCTTTCCCAACGCGGCGATTCTTCCACTTCGTTGCTTCGGTTCTGGGTCATGTGGCGAGAATTTATAATTTATATTGAAGTTGATTTAAATTGAATTTTGGTTTTTGGTATGGCTCATCACAGTGTCTAGTAACATACTTTGTTTGGTTCCTTTCTTCCCTTACTATGGTTCCCAATGTTTTAAAAGGCTTGTATTGAATGCATTACTCGAGACCCAATGTATAGTATATTGTATGTACCATATTTTCTGTGATTTTTAACAAAATTACTTCAAATTTGGTGAACGTGTTTGTAAAAATACTAGAATAAAGGATATATAGCCAAAAAATTTTTTTTAACAAAAAACAAGAATTCGGGACTGAAAGGGTTAATTTTGACATCAGATATAGTGTACCAAAAATGTTAGTCCCCAGAAGTTCATTATAACCAGAGTCGAATGTATCTAGAATTTAAGATGTACAATGTAGTATGCTAATTGGGAACAAAATTAAGTTCATAAAGTAATTTTTCAATATTATACCATCCCTTGTGGGTTGTTTATTTTTACCATATTTAAAGTTGTCTGAAGCAATTTCATTATATCTGATGAGTAATATTTCAAGACAGACTATATTTGACGATTACCTATGAAAATATTTTATTCCTTTGTGCTCCTAATTCTTCAGGTCCTGCATTTCAGTAAGCTTTTCACTGAAGTCCAAATGAAGCACTACCATGGTGCTCATAATGTTTTGGTGATTTATAAATTTTGAATCGTAAAAACAGCAGTGTTTTGTTTAAGAAACAAAGAAAACAAATTTTATTTACATCACCACACTTCTAATTAATAATCTAATTAACAAGTTTGTAATATTGAGCCCTACTGGAGATAGGAGCACAAAATGAAATATGACATGAAATGAAAGAAATGTTTGTTACAATAAATTTTACATTGTGATTTTGATGCTTTTAATGAAGATATAGTGTGGAAAATTGTTGAGAATTCAACACAAGTATAATAATCTTGTTTTGACAGAACCTGCAGCTAACACAAGTAAAAGAGATATTGTAAGATTTATCACTGAAGATGATCTTCCAAATGTGCTTATTCAAGATGTAGTAATGCCTTTGCCTGGTCATGAAATTGTGTATCCCAAAAATGTTATGGAAGATTGGTATGAAGATATTTTGAAAGAGGATGGACTGTCTTCAGCCAGCTTGAAGCAGACTGTTCGGTAACAATTTTGATTCTTTAAATTTAGCTGCTGAAGTATTGACAAAGTCTGATTGTGAGTAGAACAGTGTGTGTGGTGACTGATCATTTAAATGTGTTTAAATTCCAAACTGCTTTATTATTGAGTTGGGAGTAAAAAGCTTTCTGCACATAAATTAGAATTTTCTGGAATTTAAAGAAAGAAAATACATTTTTAAATGTAGAAAAACAAGAGGGCATTATACTTTGCATAAGTTACAATCGTTTGCCCAAAACTGTTGTGGAAGTTTTGTGTCAATATTGGGCAAATGTAGGCTATGCTTCAGTCGGTAACATCTTTTTTGTGGTGTAAGTACCAACAACAGTCTCATGGTCTTGTACGTGTTTATTTATTTATTTATTAATGGTAGCTGCTGCTGATATACATGTATCAAGTTACAATTTAAAAATAGTTTTTTATATCACAAGGCAAGAAAGTGGAGGTTTCTATGACTAGATGTCTATCTTGTCAAAGAAAGTACATTTGTCATGTGATGTACAATATTTTATTTGAGTCCTCAGTTTTATGGAAAATTGTCTGTGTAATATGCAAATTTAATTCTCAATCATGAGAACGTACTACGTATTTTCTGTTCAGGGGTTGGTATTTATTTTGGTTTCTAATGGTTGTCTGACGGTAAAATGTGAGTTCAGAAGGATATTGTGTGAAATTCGCATGGAGGAAAACAACATACTCAACACTTTATTTGGGACTCTAGCAGATATTTTGAAACAAACTACCCTCAAAAGATGATTTATTGACAAGAAAATCTAGAGAATGGTATGAGAAAAAAGACAATAATTTTTTTGCATTTGGAGAAATCAGAGAGATGTAAGCATTGTACGAAGAATGTTTTCCTAGCGTATTTTCCAGAAATGAATCAAAGTTCAAGCCTTCGACTATGGCATGGCAGAATTTGATCCTGAGAGCTTGCTTTAGTGTTAATGAAAATATATCTGTTGAAAATATATTGTAACTACATTAGAAAAACAAATATTTCTATTGTAGTTAGTCATTAGCATTTGCACCGTCAAGGTTGACAAATACTGAAATAACTTATGGGGGAACAGGACAACTTACATAGTTTTTACTTTCGAGTATTTTGACTCCAACAAAGTCCGTTGTACAAAATTCGCTCTTTCAAAAAAGTCATAAACAATTTTTTGAGAAACCGAGTAGTTTTGTGTAATTTGAGTTTGAAATTTATCATTCATTCTACTAATCATTTTACTTTCATTTTAAGTATTTTTTGGGAGTACTTCACAGTGGTCGATCTAACAAATATACAATCTTAAATTTTATTTTCCTGCGCTTCGTTTGAGGCAATATCGATATATGAAAAGGTAGTAATAAATGAACAACACTAGAATGATTGATGAATGACATTTTGATAGCTACAACAGATTTAAGTAATGTTATTTTCATGAAAATGAACAGTAAGTCATTGTGATTACTTGACTTGAAATGTATTTATGATCTAAAGTATATGTAAAAATTTCAAAATTACGATGAAAGGCAACTTGCAAGTGAGCAGCTGGATTTTTCATAATTATTTTGAGATCAATTGCATATATTCTAATTACTGTATTGATATTATTAACCAAGCAAATGTATATAGTTTTAACAACCCCATGCTGGCAATAGTGCATTGCTCCTTTCTTGGTTGAATTGAACATTTTCAAGTAATAGCTGAAGTGTTAGTAGTGCAGAGAATGCAATATTTACAGTATTAGTGGTTTCTAATAATGTGAGAAAGTATGTGCTGTTGTAGCTCCTAGTTTCAAATAGCTCTCGAATTAATTGTACTCCCAATATTCCTGTTAATAAAGGTAATATTGGAAAGAGAACTATAATTTTAACAAATATTATCAATGACAAAAGAGTACTTGAAAAATTTTGGTGGTTAAGTGGTTGCAATTGATAGAATAGTTGTATGCATAGTTGTTGAAATAAGTTGCCTTTTTATGTCTGAATGCTATGGAAGGATGTGTCAGTTTCTTTCTTGTTTCAAATAAAAATATTTAGTTTAATTAAGACATGTTGCCAGTAACTGGTTTTAATAGTTATTGAAACATTTTAATAATGAATTACAAGTATCCAGAAACAATATTAAAGAAACGCCTTTATTAAAATACTATAGACAATTTTCTGAAAATGACTTAGAAAAAGAAACGTTTTTCTTTAAATCCATGTTCTCAATCTTTATCAAATAAAAATCCCAATCTTTTATTTATTTTTGACAGAAATTTAAACCCTTTAGTGTAGTCTTAATTTTTTGGGGAGTTCAGCCCTTCTAGGTACTTAAGCGATTCAGTATTTTCAGTTTCATCGGCTGTGTCCTTCACCGTAAGGTGTAGAAAAGTACTTTTCTTAAAAAAAATTAATAAAATACATTTCTGAATTTCCAATTTGATTTCCAGTTATATGGAGATTATGTTGAATTATGTAAGTTACATAATAACAAAATACTTTATCCACTGAAGAATCATTCTCCTTCCATTTCGTAACTGTTATTTTATAAGTTATCCAAACTTGCATCAGTTTCAGATATTAATGACAACAGGGTTTTGTTCTTGTGCATCTCTCATAACTAGACCTTGGAATTATAGATACAAAAAAATGATGATTTAGGCACATAAAATAGACAACCAAAATATGAAATTAGGCACGATTAAGTATGAAAAGCAATGTTTTAGGCACTTAAAATATGTTACAAAATGATTAAACCAGGCATTTAAAAACATTAGACATTAAAAGCACTGTTTCTGGCATCTCAAACTGATCAAAAAGCTTTTAGTAGGCACTTTTTTATTACTCCGGAAAGACAAGAATTTTTACATATGTAATAGTGACTAGTGGCATATTATTCACTTTCTTATTTAGCAGCATAATATATAATCAAGATTTTCTCCAAATTTGTACAGCAAGACTATCTTATCTATTGAAATCATTTTGAAAGCTGGAAAGTACCTTTCCATTCTCCTAGAACTTTCCCACCTTCCCCCACCAAAACTTGTATCAAATGACCCATTACACCATATTCAGGATTTTTATTATGTTGTCCCATTTGCACTTAAATTTATCCCCAACGGCTCCTGTAGCAGCATTAATTTTCACTTTGGCCTTTTGCACCACAGACACTTCATCTGTTAAACATTTTCCTATGCGTTTGATTATGGTTGTTGTTGAGAGCAGGAATGCAAAATTTGTATTTTACTGACAGTAGACTTTTCCTTGACCTGTATATCTCTTCTCGCCTGGATTTCGTAGACGACATGCCTCGTCGATAAGCTTCAACCTGTCAACTGTGTAGCTGCCCTGGGAATGGGTGCAATTGCCTAAGAATTGCAGACTGATCAGAGACAAGCGTTAAACATCCTTTTTCATTGACTTGCAGAGTTAGTGTTGGGCGAGAGATTTCGGAATGTAGTCAACTGTGTATTCGATGAGGAAATGTTGGTGTTTCAGGAAATTCAGAATAGTATTTGCGTTGAAAAAAACGAGAAAGTAAAATGAAATAAAATATGATAATTCTTCAGAATAACTTGTTTTAGACAGTTTTAGGTAATAAATATTAAAATAGGCATAAACTGCCCTTTTAGGACATTTTAGGCACTATTAGGTTCTTTCAATAGATCTATTTTTTCATGATTCGTAAACATCTGCAATAATTTTCCACACTCTCCTAAAGAAACTAAATAGATATGTGTTCTAAAATCCGAGGTCTACTTGTAACTTAGACTGGATATTGAGTTGCTAAGTGTCCCATGTTTCCACAGAAAGTAGTTAATCTTGTCAGTGGAGAAATAGATTTTATAGGTAGTGCCTTGATAATAAATCATTCTGGACTCAAGTTATTTTTTTTTTTTACATCATCTAGAGCTTTGAAGAGGTGTCTTTGAAAATTCATAATGTGAATTGGCTAGGTTTTGATATGCCAGCCCTGATACATTAAGAGAGATAAATGGTATTCTTTAAATTCTTGTCATGATGCACTTACAATATTTCCTCACCTTCACGTTGATTGTTGTGATTGCTTACTTCCTAACTCACATCAGGCATACTTTGGAAATTAATGCTCTTACATGTTTAATAAAGGACTTATACTCAGCATATGGTTATTGATTTCAATTACTTTTTGCTTTACTATCCTATATTTCATTAACAGTTTTGGTATTAAAAATGAATATACCTATTCTTGCAATGAATGTAATTTCATTGGGGTGGTTAATTGAAGCAATTTTAGGTATATGATCTTTAATGCTTGTGCCATTACTTGCTTCATTCATGCTTGTTCTTTGTTTGGGAACATTTCACTTTGAGTAACATTGGCAAGCTTGTTTATTTGTACACAGCTGCCTGAAGGTTTGGAGATTAGATTTCCCCTGATATCTAAAGAATCAATTTCCTTGATGGCTTCAGACACTTGTAACTATTAAAATGATTCTATGGTTATGTGCACAACACTCAAGTATTTGTACACATTTGTAGCGTGAGATTCTCTTCAAATCTAGGAATACTACAGAGGGCTCCTTCATCTTATTAAAATATTAACAAGTCATAATATCTAACTTATTTAACCTCCTTCATACTTCATCACTCTCCTCTCACTGATTTCCAAAGAGAACACAATGTGTGCCATTTATAACTGCATTCTATTGCTTTATGTTTCGAAATTTCAGGTCAACTACTCTCATCATTCTTCAGCTAATGAAAAGTTGGAGTATGCAGGTTTTTCAGGGTAAACCAGGACTTTATTTTACAGACCTATTAAAGAATGACAAAACCATATGTTGGTAGTTATGACTAGCACCCAGTGCCTTTAATAAAGTATAAGTATCATGCTGTAGATATTTAGCTGTCTGGAAGAAGTAGCATCCTAGGAACTGTTGTCAACGTTTTGGCTATCATGCTGTGACCTTCCTCGTGGCGAAATGCACAGAGGTGTGTTGGGGTTAGTAATGAGTAGGAGGCCTATGCCAAAGTGGTACTCTTGTGTCTGGATGAAATAGATATTAAGATCTTCAAATAAGGTGGCCATGTCTTCAATGTGCATGTGTACACAGGCAGGGCCTCAGCACCTGTTGCGTAGGTGGAGTAGTCCTGAATAGTTAGGTGGTTTGCCACAAACCATGTATTTGCATTGTGCCATTTTAGAGAAGGTAACTAGAGAGAAAATTTGACTGAATATAGAAGGGGGGAGATATGTTAATTATGTGACAATCTAATGAGGTTGCATGAAGTGAATCAGTGGGAAGTCTTTTTGTTTTTGAAGTGGATTTTTTAACAAAGTATTGTTGGAATAGTGGATTGAGAGTGGGTGTTTGCTGACAGTGCATGGATTTACAAAAGATTATTACATTAAAAAGTAGAAACGTTGCAAAACCTAATAGATGTCTGTAATTTTTATACCTAAAGTCACAATTGGCCATGATCGTTACTTGTGGCAATTGGGTTACAATTGGGCACTCATTGTACAATGTATTTTTAATGCAGGAAGTATTCAGTTGGTGGAGCATACAGAAAAATGATTATTCGACCTGACAATCTGAAGTGGAAAACAATGCGTTACTCTGAGCCTTTTAAGACCCTTGAATTATCAGACAAAGAGAAGATGAAAAACATGGAAGCACCAAAAGATGAACAAGGTTCCTTTCTATTTTCTAAAGAAATTTTTATTACAAAGATTAAGTAAAATAGTTATTTGACCTTTTTTACCTTTACATAATAGATGGTAGATACAAAGCACTTCTTTTGGACTTTTGTTTGCCTTCTTCAACATATGCGACAATGGCATTGAGAGAAATTTTGAAGTCTGACACTTCTTCTCAGCATCAAGCATCTCTTAATAATTATCATATCCAGAAAGGCAAAGGCAATGATGTTTCAGTGGATCCTTCAGAAGAAACTGGTAAGTATTAAATTAAAATTACTTTCTGTTAACATCCTTATTTAATATAGTTTAATTGTTTTATATCCAATACTTCAATTGTAGATCATTTTTTAATATTGTGTTGTTGATTTTTATATATTAATTATTATTCATACAGAAAAACTTCTCTGTTATCTGATGTGGTTCATTCTCATATGAATATCATATAATTTTTATTCACTATATGTGTCAGTAATATTGCTACTGTTACATCAAATCAATTTGTTTAATGATGTAATGACATCACATGTAAATTTTTTGTCATTACAGTCAACAAATCATCTTCAAGTACATCTACAAAACTCTCTGAAGAAACAAGAAGTGAACAAAATGACCCAACTGAAGAAATTTCTGAAGAGAAGATTGTGTCAGTAAAAGATGAAAAAATAGAAAAACCAGAGAAGGTAATGCCAGCAGAATCGTGTAGTATAAGAAAGGAAAAGAACTGTGAAAAAGAAGTTGAAATTGGAGTAGATGGTAAAAATGATGAGAATAGTATTCGAAAAAGAGAAATTGATAACAATGATGTAGATGTGGCAGAGAAAAGAATTAAATTGGAGGTCGAAGAAAAAAAATCAACTGAATGAAGAATAATTTAAACTGTGCTTTCTTTTATTTTGCTGACATGATTTCTTTTTTTATGTAAAATTTCATTTCCAATGACAGATGTAGAAAAAACGTTTATTCTTGTACCTTAATGGTAAAATGTTGAAGTAAAAATAAAGTGTAAAAAGTGTAAAATAGAGAAAATTTGACCTTTTTTTTTGGTACTCCGTAATGTTTGTATGTTTCTTTGTTATTCCCTTTTGAAGGGTCACTTTCTGCTAGAGGTATCCTAATGATATGGTGGGCCTGTCCTACTTCAGTTATCCAATGCATACATTTGATCCTGCTATTTTTTGTTTGGGTTGGAAATTCTAAAGTTCCCATCCTAGATAATCATACTGTGCTCCAGGCATATTCTTGAATTTAAAAAAAATAATTTTTTTAATAAGGTTCTCATCGTAAGAGTTCAAAATTTATTACTAATTCAATACGTCTTTGTGTGAATATATTTACTTTTCCTTTTATAGTAAACAATGTTATTTAAATTAGCATTTGAAATTTGAAGATTGTAATTTTGAAGTATCTGCTTGGTCATTTCTGGGTTTTAAATGAATAGGAAGTTTGCTGTCTTTGACAACGAGAAAAACAAACTTTGAATTTTAATTTATGAAGTGATTTTCATTGCATATATTATATTCATGCAGAATTTGACCATCTCTTTCAGAAAACTCCTTTTGATGTGAATGATGCTGTAGAATATGTAACCTATCAAGTTCATCAAACTACATGGCATTCAACAACAGAAATAAAAAGAGAACAAAAACTAAAATGTATTTCTGTTAGGTACTGCTTGATCTAACTGAATAGGAAATTTGCTGTCTGTGATGACGTGAAAAGCTAACTTTCTGAATTTTTATCTAAGAGGTGATTTTGATTGCCAGAGTTATATAAATTCAGAATACAATAATCACTTTCAGTAAACAACTTTTGATGTAAATGGAGCTATAGAATATGTATCCTATCAAGTTCCTCAATCTGCATGGCATTGAACAACAGAAATAAAATAGAACGAAAATCAAAGTATACTGCAGTTAGAGAAAGATGATAGCAAAATTTAAATGGGGTATTCAATCTTAAGTGGTCCAGAATTAACTTAATTGGTTGCCTCACCGAAATTTGTATATTCATTCCCTTACATTTTTTAATGTTCAAAACCAGTTTAAAAAAAATGTTTATTGTGTATGGCTCTAGAAGGGCAGCCATTTTCGCATGTGTAGATATTTATGGTTTTGTAATTACTCAGGTTTTTGTTGCTTTTTAAACTGAAATGCAGTGGATTCAGTAAAATCTGGCCTACAAATATTGTAAACTTATTATCAAATAAGTTTTTAATTGGGATATTTGCAATCAAATTTATTGAATGCGAATGAGCAAATATCCAGAGAGTAATTTTTCAAAGGAGGAGTAGAGTAAAAGCTTTTACATGTAACGGTGCAATTATCTATGTATAAATAAAAGGGAATGTGCATATTAATGTCAGACATATACGCAGAAACTGTTTGACTAATTTTGTTGAAATGTTCATCCTTTGTTCTTATTAGTAAAGGGAGAGTTAAAGGATTAGTTTGAATTAAATCGGACATGTAGGGGCGTTGATGATTTATTTGTTAATGACTCAAGCGCCCCTGAATATGCAACCTGCCGCACAGTCAAGGATTAAGCGCATCTTCACTGCATACAAGTATTCTGCTCCTGCGATTGTGAAATATCTGCCAGAATTATTACCTGAATCTCGGACAAGTAATACCAATTTCTCCAAGATAGTGTCATAGCGAACGCATGCCCAAATTTGAGGGAGAACATTTTAGCAATAGGCTACTTGACATTCATCTCCAAACCAGGGTACAGAACAAACCCATACTTGCAAGAACGTATTTCATCTATTAGAAAGCGTAGCGTAAAACGTGGTTAACAGTAGAGTGTGATGTGATGTGATTGCAATGGCGAAGCATTGACGGGTCCACTAGTTTTATATAAAAATATCAATAAGAAGTAGCGTATCTCTTGAAAAATACCCTAAAATTTTAAATTTTTGATTTTAATTTTTTTTTTTCAAAATTTTCAACTAATATCTCTTTTGGAGAATCAAATACTTTTTTAAAATTTCAACATGTAAAAGATTGCTATGTAATTAACCAAATAGTAGTACAAATTTCAACTTTGAGATTAAACAAAGTAGATTTAAAAAACAAAAATTGTAAATTTACGCAAAATATGCATTTCCAGGTTGGGTAGAAGTACAAGGATTTTTCCAGCAATTGAACTCAAATCTATGCTTTAAAATAGTACTTTATTAGAAAAAAAAAAAAAAAAAGTCTGTTGAATACATAATTCTGAATATGGAATGTAATTCAAACTGTCGGAACATATTTTAATTTTTTTTACACCGAATTACAAAAACGTCAAAAACAGAATGAATTTATATTTTGAAGTGTCAGTAGTGCAGCTTTTGAAGCATTTTATCTCGCATTCTGATAGTTACATTAATCAATGAAATACTTTAGCACCTTTATTTTGCTAACAAGTATCTTTCCTCTAAAATATTAGAACTTTTTGAATTAACTCAATTTTTACGAGATAATACGTGTAATATTGTCTTCGTAATTTAAACATTTGTTGGTGAGTCGTGATCGCCGTAGCCTTCGTCCGGACCACTTTTACTACCCCCGATTCAATCGCTGCCATTTTTGCAATGAGATGATGCAAAGCAACTGCCTTTCAATAACTAGTCCAAAACGACTCGTTGATAGCATTTCTAGATTCTCTTTACATTATCGCTTACTACTTGCGTAGCATTCAGAAAGTTTTGAAATACATCAGCCCAAAATGGTATTTTCGTTTACAGAAAAACTCGTAATATGGAGCCCTAGTACTAAGAACGTGGATAAATTTTGTTATCAGCACTAAATTACTTCCTCTAACACTTAGTGCACTCCGCGTTTTGTGTGTCTTGGTTACCGAAAATTGCCTGACGTCGAAGTGTGCGTCCGTCCGTGTTTAATGTTTGGACGTAAACCGTAATTCGATTTTCTCCGTAACTGGTATTCTCCCTTTGATCTAGATGAACTCGAGGCCGTGCGAATTTGAAACGAACAGGTATTTTGTTTCTGGGGGCTTCTGTGATAATGGCCGCCATCTTTCCTCCATTCTCAGTTGGAAGTTACCCTCCAATTTCTCAGTCTCATCTATTTTTAAACCTAACGGGAGGTTTGCAGATGTGACGGCAGAATTGGACACCCACACGAAAACAATGACCAATCAGGACACAGTCATTATCATAGGATTGCAGAATGACATTAACTTGGGCGGTAACTTTACACCTGAACAACATGTTAACAAATTACAATGTGCCGCCCAAAATACTAACATTGTAGTCTCGACTCTGCCCTTCTGGTACAACAGACCAACACAATGCAGCGAGATTAAGCACGCAAACCAACAATTGAAACTACAGCTGAGAGAAACAAATGTCACACTTTTTGAAATGAATTTCCTCTCAGCAAAACACTTCACCCGGCATGGTCTTCACATGAACCTTGCTGGAAAACATGCAGTCGGTAACAAGCTTGCACAATACATCATCAACTCCAGTCCTACGCAGTCTCCTGCCAACAATCCATCCCTTTCACCTTCCTTACGTTCTCCACCCCCACCCTCATTTCGAACCCTGTTGCCTCTTCCTCTGAACCTACTCCCGTTTCTCCCATTCCCACTACCAATTCGTCTACATCTGATGCCCCATCTTCCTCACAACCTGTCACTGCCAGGACACACTACAACCTTCGACCACGCACTCGAGGTAAAAGTGGAGTAAATATATAGCAACTACAGTCAGATGCAGCAGAAAAACATTCGTGTAGGTACTTGCAAAAAATAAACATTCTTCACCATAATGTTCAATCCCTTTCAAATAAAACTGAGTTTATCGAGGCAGCTCTACAGAGCGATCTAAATCAAACGGACGTTCTTTGCTTTACAGAACATTGGTTATCTCCTAATGGACTTAGCATTTTCCAAATTCCAAACTTTTACCTCGCAGGCTTTTATTGCAGAGAGAGAGAATCCCTTAAAGGTCCTACGTATGGGGGTTCCTGTATTTACGTTAGAAATAATATTGATTCTATCCCCTTGGCGGAATTAAATGTGTATTCCATTGAAAATATTTTCGAAATTTCTGTTGTACATCTTACTTCACTAAAAGTGATAATACTTTGCATTTACAGACCTCCAACAAAGAGAACTGCAGATTATATTTTGTTCTTAGAAAACCTGGAGATAACACTTAACAAAGTCAGCAATCGCTCTTTTGAATCCATTGTTGTATGCGGAGATTTTAACATTGATTTTCTGGTCGAATCTTGCAAAAAAGAAAAGTTTCTCAATTTAATTAATTCCTTCAATTTAGACATTACAATTAATATACCTACACGGATCACACAACATTCGATGAAGGCAATTGATCAAATTATAATTAACAAAACTACTACTCGATATGAAGTTGAAACCAAAGATTTAGGATACAGTGACCACGATGCACAAATTCTTACCATTATAAGAAATGCGATCACTGACACAATAAATAATACACGTATGACTAGATTGTTTACTAAAAGTAAAATTAAATTATTCATTGATTACTTGATGCAGGAGTCATGGGAAGCGGTTTATAATACTGTTGATACAAACGACAAATATAGTTCTTTTTTTTTCAACTCTTTCAATTCATTTTAACACTTGCTTTCCTCTTCAAAAACGAAAATTAAATATTTCACGGAAAAGCAATTCTTCGATAACACAAGGGATTAGGACATCTTGTAAAAACAAGCGAATTCTTTCTTTCATTTCTAAACTCATGACGTAACTCAAAATTTCCTTATCTACTTTAAAAAATACTAAACATTGTTACGAAAAGTCATAAGGCAGGCTAAAATCATGAAAAACGATCAGGATATTTTGAACTCAAATAATAAAACAAAATCAATGTGGAATATAATAAAAAATACTACCAAATCAACTAGAAAACCCGTAGAGAATGTTGTTTTAAAATATAACGATATAAATGTAAACGATCCGGCAAGAGTGGCTAGTCTCTTTAACCAATACTTTTCGAGAATTGCTGCCGATCTCACTAAGCGTCTTCAGCCACAAAATTCAAAAACAGACAGTTCATCCAAAATTTTAGACACAATGTTCGTTTCAGAAACTTCTTCCTATAAATTCTCAAAATAATCGGTAAACTAAAGAATAAATATTCGTCCGGTTTAGATGAATTCCCAGATTCTTTGTTAAAGACTTGTGCGTATGCCATTATACACCCGTTAACTCACATATTTAATTCATCGTTATGCACTGGAACGTTTCCAGATATTTTCAAAACAGCTAAAATTAAGCCGCTCTTCAAAAAAGGCAACAAAAATGAAATTCAAAATTATCGGCCCATTTCTCTTCTATCAGTTTTTTCAAAAATATTAGAGAGACTTTTTTACGTACGAATGGAAACCTTTCTCACTAAACACGACGCGCTTTCAGATTGCCAACATGGATTTAGAAAATCAAAATCAACGGAAACAGCTATATTTTCTTTTCTTAAAGATGTCGCCTCATCATTAGATCAAAACGAGGCACCTATTGGATTATTTTTAGATCTCTCAAAAGCTTTTGACATCATTGATCATGACATTTTACTTTCAAAATTACCTTCATATGGAATCCGTGGTATTGCTCTAGATTGGTTATGTTCGTACCTTAAACAACGATCTCAGAGAGTTGAAATACCTTACTGGAATGATGGCACATTACGTACGCACCTTTCCGACTCTTTGCCCATTGCATGTGGAGTTCCTCAAGGATCGATTTTAGGCCCTATTCTGTTCCTACTTTACGTAAACGATATGCCCTCGACGATTCGAAACGGAAGAACGGTTCTCTTTGCGGATGATACGAACATCCTTTGCAATAAAGAAACCGTAAATAGTACAATATCAGATGTTTCAAATTGGTTCCGAAATAAAATTAATAGTAAACGAAAAGAAAACGGTTTTAATGCAGTTTTCCATTTCAAATAAACAATTCTGTGCTCCATTGAAAATGAACAGTGTACCATTGACTGATGTTAAGGCAACAAAATTTTTAGGTCTCTCAATTCAGTCAAACCTTAAATGGAACGTCCATTTAAATGAATTGAACACAAAATTAAGTTCATTATGCTACGCGTTCAGAATTCTTGCAAATTCAGCCAGCCTTCATACTGCTCGTTGTGTATACTTCGCGAATGTTCATTCCCGCCTGAGATATGGCATAATATTCTGGGGAAATACATCTTATAGCTCCCAGACGTTTAGATTACAAAAACGAATTGTACGAATAATAACCAAATCCCACCCACGTGATTCATGTAAGCCTCTCTTCATTAATCTAGGAATTCTACCATTACCGTGTCTTTTTATTTACGAATCAGTGGTTTTTGTAAAAAATGACTTGCTTAAGGGCGGGAATATATTTTCAAAAAATGCCGAAGTCTATTACTATAACACTCGACGTAGTAATCATATTCATCAGGTGACAGTATCAACAGCTCATTACAAAAAATTCACATACAATACATGTATATTATTTTACAACACTTTGCCAGATGACATTAAACGATTAAATTCAATAGAAAAGTTTAAATCCCAAGTGAAATCGTTTCTGCTGCATAACTGTTTCTATACAATTAGAGACTATACTGAGCATCACAAGAAAAGTAACATTAATTTTAACAATGATACATAATGCATTAATTACCATTTGGACTGTATAAATGAGTATAAACAACCTGTAACAACTATTGTACTACAGCTTCCGGGTCAATGACCCCCATCTCGATCAGGTTTTCGTCCAGTTTCCCTGATCCATTGAGCAAATGCTGAGATGGCCCCTTGTTTTGCTTCTGGACATAAATGTAACTTCATTTTCTGTGCACGTCTTCTAGAATTCAGTGGGAAATACAATTATTTAAATTATCATTTCCATGTTGTCGCGGCAGGAAGTAATAAGAGCCAAAATTTATTGCTTATTTATCCTAGAAAATAGATTTTATTACATGGGAGTTTTTTTGTTTGTTTTTTTTCGCCCTTTCAAAATTCAAAATTTATTGCTTATTTATCCTTGAAAATAGATTTTATTACATGGGAGTTTTTTTGTTTTTTTTTCTCCCTTTGAAAATTCAAAATTTAAGTAGTATATGACTTAGTGTAGGGATCACAGAATTTTGAAAATGTGCACACAATTCACTTTTCCCCATAGCACGTCATACGCAGTTTTTAACTGTTTTTTTGACGAAAAATAAATAAATAAATAAATAAATAGTGAAATAGGATGGAAGTGAAATTACGATCCAATTTATTTTATATAATATGTCACGTAAAATTACTGATAAAAGAAATTAAAACTGAGAAACATAATATAATATTAGATGCAATTTTAATGTACACAATCGAACAAAACATTTACTAGAACGATTCTCAATGATTAATGAAGTGTCAATACTTGGTTTGTAAAGTTCTCTGTGATTGTTCAAGAACCTGTATCGTAATGAAATCTGTATCGTAATGAGTATCATTATAGAACGGGTTGCAGCCATTAATTACCAAAATTATACAACAGGAGTAGAATGCAATTTTTAATAAGAGGCCCTTACTCGGCCCAGTGCGGAGAGACTTTCCTGGCGCACTATATTACGTAGCTCCCAAATTAACTGTTTACTTCTGCCACCAGGGTTATCAAGTCATGTATACTAATTGTATCGCAACAAATGGCTCCAAATATTCTTTAAAACTTGGTAAGCAAAAGATAACGGAAAATACGTTTGATAAAAAATGTTAACATTAAAATCATCAGGGATAACAATTAAATTATAAACGCGTGCCTTGAATATGTAAGTTCAACCATCAAAATTTGAATTCAACACAAGAAACTGCAAACATTTTTTAAAAATATGATAAAATTGTACATTTATATTTTTAAATAACCAAATATTCATAATAATTAATTCTTCGAACCATTTTCAAAGTGAAAGGGTAGTGACATGACGTATGTTTAATAGAACAGCGCTTATTTAAAGCAAATTTGTGAATGAGATACGCAGTCAGAACCTAAACAAACCGAAATAATGCAAATATCACAAATTGAAAGAAGCAAAATAACAAAACTGATAAGAAATATAAACCTTGCCAACCGCATAATGCAGCCAAATACTTTTACTAATTGTTAAGGAAATCTTTACGCGCACACCAGAGCTTGCCACTCAACACTTTCCCGCCATACATTGTGACGTCATTCTGGACATCTCTATTGATACCGTGGCATCGAGGACTCTGGCCAATACCTTCTGTTACTACAGAAGGTATTGCTCTGGCCCGCTCTGGCCAGAAGTTATACTCTGGCCGCAAAGCGCTAAGACACGGTCATTCTTTATTATACTTGGGTTTTCGTAACGGGCACCTGAGGAGTTGGTCTTCACGAGGGAATATGGCACGGCTTTTCGCATCTTTCTCGGTCGTGCCGCTAGAGTCACTTGATCCGCAGCACTGCTTGATACGGTCGCGATCATGTGACACTTTGCGGCAGGACTGGGAATGACGCGAAGTGTCGTGTCATATTCCATCATGAAGATAGGCCCTCAGGCGTCACGTTACGAAAATTCATGTACAGTAGAGAATGATCATGGCTGAGAGTATCAGAGAGTATATAGCAGAGAGCTGGCTGAGAGTATTATGAGAGTAGTAAACAGAGCGTAAGAGAATGCGGCGCTGTCTTACCACCTAACTATTCGTACTGTTGAATATAGTCATAGGTGGTAAAAATCGTATGCACATGTATAGATCTGTGGAATATATTCATAGTAATTACTCTTCGTGAATGAACGTAAATATTTGGGTATATTGTTGACAAATTGTAAATTATGGCGGCTGTCAAGTCGGTTGTGATGTCTGGAGCAATAAATTTTTTGAAGGTAAGACAATTTTGCTGTAGTTGTGAATATTATGTGAAATTGGACATTTCAAATTATTAGTTTACGTCGTTCGCATGGTACACAGTATCATACTTCATAATTGTATTAAAATACAGAAGGCAATGCAATAACGAAGTGGTTGTTTGGAGTTTTTTTCTTATTTTTTGTCATTATTTTCTCATGTCAGTGAGAAATGTGAAGTGAACTTGACTGTAAAGACTAATGAATTCCTATTTCAGATGAATCCATTAAATTTGCTTGCTCCTTGTGTTAATACTGGAGTAAATTTACAATTTGTACGATACCGCAGATCTAAACATTGGAATCCCAAATTCAAGAGATTGAGAGCCCAAAAGGTACAATTCCTAAAGTGTTATTTAATGGAAATATAATTGTAGTTATATAGCCATTAAGTAAACTATATTTTGTGAAGGAAATTTTTCTGCATGAACATAATAAATTTATTTTATTTTCGTCTCAATACATGTATCAATTTCTCGTGTTTGTGAACAAATATAAAATGTAATCTTTATTTATTAAATCTTAAAAAATGTTTTCATAACATTGAAAACATAACTTGTGTAGGATATTTTTGCAGTAATACATAGTTATTTTCTTTTGAAATGATATTTGCTGAAGTAAACTGTACTTTAATCAGTATAATTTGACTTGAATCTTCTAAGCATTGTAACGTAAATAGCTGGCATAATTAATTGTATTTATTGTTATTTTTCATTTACACTTGTTGAAAATGCATTTATTGATGAACAATATTAATTAAATTTATGCTGTGGAATAAAGTTTTTTAGAGAGGAATTTTGGAAACCTACATTGCTTTATGCAATATAGGGGGTCTTCATTATGTAGATGGTAAATATCAACAATTTAAAGATCACTATGGATACTTACATAGATACTAATCATGAAATAAATGTTGATGATGTTAATGCATATTGTGAGTAATAAAGTAAGCATTTATGTTGAGTAGGAAAATATTCTCCAATATCAGATACTAATCTGACTTCAAAGAATCTTTGATGTTTTGTGTAAAAATAACTATTACTCTTGGGATCTTTATTATACCATTATAGACACTTGTAGCATTGTTTTGTATTTAACTTTTTAACATTTATTGAACATTCAAATTTTTTTGGTATTTATTTTTCCTTTGCTTTTCTTGCAACCTGCAGGTGATTAAAATTGACTTACCTCGGTTCGATGAAGATCCTAATGAACTTTCTGAAGAGGAAGTGCGTTCTAGGATGAAAAAGAGAGGTATACTTCCTCCTCGCCCATGGATGGAGCAACCTGTTCATATTAGCTGTACAGGGGGTGTGTTTGAACCATATGTGCCTCCAGAAGGTGATGGCAAAATGTCTGCGATTTCTGCATCTGTAAGTGATTTTTCATCTGATTGAAAAATATTTTTAAGGGATAAAATGTCTAGTTGAAATTGAAGTGAACTACAGATAGCCTCTTTTAACTCAACCTTTACCAATTCCCCAAAGTTAGAAATGCTTTTCGTTATTTTAGAGCAATATGTTTTTGTTTTTTTTTTGCCTATTTCCTGCTGAAATATAACAGAAATTTAATTACTGGTAGTCAAGGAAACTTTTCTGGCAAAGCTTTGGGCCATTAACCCAAATTACTTTTAATTATTGGCCTGCAGCAGCAAAATGCTGCTGAACAAAACCACAAAAAATGATTTTCCAAAAGTAGCATGCACACTGCTCAAGAACAACAAATAAATTACCTCGTATAACCCTGCAATATATGAAAAATGTTATCAAAAATAGTCTTCACAAATATTGCAATGACAATAGTATACATTCAGTACAACGGTTCTTCATGTACCAAGAATATAAAAAAAGTTGCTATCATGTAATGCATTAAATGGCAGGCAACCTTGTCCATGGAGTCTTGCTGTCAAATGATGTCAGCTGTGTCGTAAGCAGTGATGCCGTGAGTATGAGAGTAGGCTTCATAACACAATCAAGTATTTGGATTTTTAGTCAAAATTGTAACTGTTTCTTTGTTTTGGATTCTTCCCAAGTTCTGGGTATTTAACGAAACCATAGAAACCTCTCTCTTTTAATTTTTGCATGGATTAGATTGTAGTAATGTAGATACTTACCCAATAACACTCAAAATAAACACACATTACCTCTCTAAATACAATACTTGTGAGGAAATTTCGAGAAAACCTGATTACAATATTAGGTAGAACATTTTTGAAGAAAAAATACATTTTTAACTGAATTTGAAAATGCATTTATGATAATTTTTTATTCCTTACTTAAATAAGTTTTATGTCAATTGTAATTTATGTTGCTTGAATATTTTCACATTTGTAGATCTTAAACACTCTGAATTGTAGATTAATTGAGGATGTTCCTTGCCAAAGGAGAGTTTCTTTGGAAACGAATTTCCTTTTTTAGTGGATTACTAATTTGACAGTCAAGTGTCAGTCAAATCTAATATGAAAGTCAAGTAAAAAACCAATTTTTTAAATCTAGATGTAATTTACATCTCCAAATTTAGAGGATGAAGCAACATTATGGTAAATCATATCACTACACCCAATCACATGCTGCAGACAGCAATCATGTGTGTTGCATAATACAACTGAAATGTTGCGCTTGGCTGGTATATATAACACTAGGTGGAGAAACCTGTTTTCACAAGTTTGGAATTACAGGTGGGAAATTACATGGCAGAAATTTTTTTATTGTAGATCCCTGATACCGAAAAGAGGATAATTCGTGTTCCTATATGTAGTATATTATTTCTTCTAACACTTTGTGTAGTTAGAATCTACGTTTTGTGGTTTTTTGACCTACCGTCTGCCTGTCTGTCCCTCTGCCTATGAACAGAGTGGCTAAACTGTAACTAGGATTTTCACCAAAATTGGTACTTCTGAGTAGATCTGATATCAAGGCCCTTTTAAATTTGAAAGCAATGTTTTAATGTTTGTGATACTTTGAATAAAGTCTCGATGACATTTTCAAATTTTTGCTCAGGAATGGCTCTCTTTCTCTCTTTTTTCATTTAAATTTATTTTTTTAATATCTTGCCCTGGTATAGTATAAAGGAAGGTTAAAAAATGGCACAGGTCACAGTATCATTGAAATATCTGAATTTTTGAAAATTTCAAAATTGAAAATGTGAAGTTCAAATTTTTTCAGGGTCTTCCCTTTACTACAGTATCGAAGACAAGGATTTTCCCTCTGAATAAAATCATATCTTCAAATGAGGGCATGTACATTTTTCTTCAAAATGTGAATAGTTTTTTGCGACAAAAAGTGTCATTTAAATAACAGCTCCAATTAAAATAATGGTGCCCGCATAAGTGGCAATAAAACAACTTAAAGTAAAATAAAATTTATTCTGAAAGCTAACATTTTAATCTATTTATGCTGTCTAATTAAGAAATTATAACACCTGTTTTCACCTGTTAAAGATTCCTATTTTATCTGTCAAAACTGGGAGATTTTAGAGCCCCAAACATTTGAAGACTAATGATAAGTATCAATGAATGAATATTTTAATAAACATCTGACTTGTTGATGGAATAGTTTTGTGACGGTCCTGAGCCAGCGGAAATTAGATATTGAAGTAAATCTATTTATGAGAGAGAGAGATGCTCCAAATGACATAGAACAGATGTTCTTGAACTTTCTAAACCCTCAGACAAGACTAAAAGTTTACTGTTTCCCCACTAATAAAATCTTTCTCATTGCTGGGTTTTAAATATTATTAGATGATAAACTATTTAGGCATTTTTATTTATTTTATTGAGAGATAATATGGGTAAATGAAATTGAGAATAATTTAAAGAATTTTTTACATTTCTTTGATTCTTCTCTTTCTAAAAGAAATCTGAAATATGAATGAGAAGAAAATTGGGGGGAGAAAAACTATAAGAGTACATTTTTAACTCTCTCCTCTTTCTATTGGTAATCCTTCAAAGTGTATTTTTACATGATTTTTTTATTTGTAATGGTAATACTTTTGTTCTGATTTTTACAAGTTTCTTTAAAATTCTTGTATAATTGATCTTATTCCATAACTATGAAAAACGTAAATTCTTTGCTCATTAAGCGTAATAGGATTTTTGCTAAAATAAATAAATGTTATAAAGATTGCATTTTAATTTGGTTATGTTTTGCATGAACTAACCACAAAAAGTGAAAAGTTGAGTTCACTCATTAAAGTCAGTACAAAAGGAGTTCACTAGAGAGCATGCAAATGATGTACAATTTATATAAATATGATAGATATAAACCATATACTGTATATCTATAAATGGTATATAATGTAAACATGTAATTTATAGAAAAATAATTTTCTAGTTTTGATAATCCACTAATTCAGATAGACATTGGAACAAATATTTATTTCCAATATTTTTTCCTATTCCTATGTATGTACGAATGTATATGAACCTGAATGACTATATTAGGACTTTTAAAATAAGCAGTTTCCTTAAGTTCCCATATTATATCTTAAATTGTTTAATTTTAATTATTGTTGTCAGCTATCTCTATTCAACAAGTAAACATATATCAGTTAAAATAAAAATTGGAAATGTTGGGACCGCCTTTCATTTCATAATTGTTAAGGTAAATGGTTAGTCAGTACAGAAATAGTTTGAGTTTACTGTTTATTCTTTTATTTTTCTGCTGAAACTCAACTTTTTTTTCTCCCACTGTTCGCATTTCCTCTGTAACCTGTCACTTTTATGTTCTTGTCAAATTCATTTTTGTAATATTTTATGGTAGGGTGCAAAGCAAACAATTGAATTCTTTGAAAAGAAAAGCAAGTCTGTGATGGCTGTTAGAAAGATACGTTCATTTGATGAAGATTTTAATCGTCATGCATTTGGCGAGACAGCTCAAGATATATACATAAAGGCACATACCTACATGATAAAGTAAGAAATGTTTTATTAATATTTGTTTCCTAAATTGAGACTTGGGTGTAAATAATGGTATATGATATTGTGGTTGAAATCAAAAAAATTGCCTTTCTAAAAGTGTGTGAGAAGCACTTTATATTTTGAGTGATTTTAAGAACCGGCAACAAATGGCAGTGATAATAAGCTTGTACATTCTGATTGTGTTGCGTGTATCTTAGTGGTATTGTATTGCATTTCTCTGCAAAATATGAAATGTCAGTTACCATTAATTATACCCACACACCTCATTTATTTTCTTTCTGTATATTTAAATTCTTAAAAATAAGTTGTTGTTTTTTTTTTCAGCAAAGATAAACATAAATTGCGGGAAGTTGTTACTGAGAGAGCATATCCAGTAAGTAAATAGGAACTTCAATGTATATCTGTCAGTTTTAAAGTTGGGACTTAGGAATGGATTTGGATGCTGTTAAATGTTGGTTGTTTTCTAGGAAATAATGCATAACATTAAATACAATACCATCCACTGGAAATTTATTCAATCTCTGGAGCCTCCTAGAGTGGTTCATGCTCGATGCACAGATATTATAACAAAAGACAACATTTTTGCACAGTTGACTGTGCGATTTCATTCTCAACAGGTGTGTAAATGTAGGTGGCTCAATACATGATACTGTGTATATATATCTAATGTAATAATTATTTTATGAATATTGGTCTAGGTTTTAGCAATTTATGATAGATTTGGGCGCCTGATGCATGGCAGTGAAATATTGGCCAAAGATGTGCTGGAGTATGTAGTGTTTGAAAAGCATTTATCGAATCAATACGGTTTGTGGCGCCTCCATGACAAAATTATTCCTGAATGGATGCCTCCTAGAGAACCTGGTTTGAAGACATTTGTTCGTCAGGAAATTCCTGTGTCAACTGAAATAGAAAGTGAAAGTGAAGTGGCTGTTGTTGACAATGAAAAATCTAAAACACCGGAAACTATAAATGTGCAATAAACATACTTAGTTTTATGGAGAAGTAGAATTTTTAGAGTAATAAACAGTCAATTAAAGTTGTTTCTTAATGTGCTAGTAAAACTTGTTTTGTATCAACAAGGAAATAAAAACTTGTGATCTGACTTCAGCTCTAAAATTCTTTTGCCTGAAGTCTTCCATCACAGCCACATCCTCACGATAAATTGATATATCATTGCAGTATTTCCGTTGTTTTCAGAACTGTCTCAGTTTGCAGAATGTTGAACCTAAGTTTTCATCAGATATTGAAATGCAATGCAATGAATGAATGAATGAATGAATAAATGAATGAATGAATGAATGAATGAATGCCTTATTTTACGTGGCGAGACTCAGGCCATGAGACCTGCTCTTCCGTCTAACCACCGAAATTTCATTACGCTCCTACTAGGGATGAAAGAAGGTATTACTTGGGTGACGAAACAGGCAGTTTGAATTTAGCTCAGAGGCTTCATTTAGGCTTGAGGATCTTTTACATGCAGTAAATCTACTAACCTGGGACAGCTGGCTTTACTTCCCCTTCGAAGGATTTTTTCGCCCTTAAAAATCCACGGCTTCGATCGGGTTTGAACCCACGAACTTGGGTATAACTGCCCAATACGCTATCTGTTACACCATCGCCGCCGCAATCTGGTACAAGGGTTTTTCTTGGTAAAGATAATACAATGTCTCTATTGAAGAACTCTTTACATTACTCAAAGGAAACAAGGCAAAATAAAAGATTTTCAGCTACATGTGGCTGTAGTAAATCAAATCAGTGAGCATTCTGATTATTATGGCCCAGATAATTGTGTAAATTAATTTTGTGATATCCAAGATAATTGTGATAATTTCATTTACTTTTAAGTTGAACTCTCTTAAGTCCAATTGTCAATATGGTGATATCTCGTATCAATAATTATAGTTGTTGAGTGTTTAGTCCCTACATCCACAATCAGAATTATTTGTGGTGGGGACAAAATGCACATTTGCATATTCCTCATAATATCTTCAATAAATAATTCCTGTATCATTTTGGTCTAAGAAAAATACATTCCCATAGAAAGGGTTTTTTGTAAAGTTTTGATTTCTTTGCTGCATCTAACCGCAACTTCATGCAAATTTCCAAAGCTCTATGCTCTCTAGTAGACTGGAGAGGTCATTTCATATTTAAATGCAAACATAAACTCTGTACAATATATATCAGCATGATTTAATTTTGTTTGTAACATCTTAGTATACAATTGATAAAACTATGATAAAGTGCAATTACTCATCAAGTAGACACAATTATAAAACAGAATACAGTTTCATAATAAAGAAATCCATGTATGTAATACTTAATGTTATAAAATTTGAATATAAAAAATGTCTTCACAAAATGAAACTCTACAATTATTTTAATTATATGTTACTTTTTAACTTTTACTCTTTAAAAATATTATGGTAAAGAATGTAAATTGAAGAACGGATAACAAAGATAACACTTGCAAATTTGAAACCGCTCAGTGAGAATAATAAGAATTTTACTCTTCCTTGCTTCAGCATCCTTACTTAAGTTTCACTTGATAAATTCTTTTATGACCAGGTGCTTCTTCATTTATTTCTGGAGGAGAGTGCTTTTCAGAAGAACGCTTCTCTGCTTCAGCATCCTTACGTAAGGTTCACTTGATAAACATATTCTTTTATGAGTAGGTACTGCTTCATTTATTTCTGGAGGAGAGTGCTTTTCAGAAGAATTATTTTGAGCACTCAAAATATCGTGAGACAATTTAAATGACACCCATCATCTCTTTATTTGGTGCCACATTTCGAACAGAAAAAAACCTCTACCAAATTTTTGTCTAATTGAGTTTCTAAATTTTCCTCTACCACTGTCAGTGCATTACCTTCAGGATTTTCTCCACCATCTAAACAATGAACATGAACGATAGGAAAAGTTTTCCATTTTAATTCGTCAATACCACAACAATCCGTAAAAAGCACACAAAAAGGTTACAGCTGATGCAGGTGAATTCATGGTAAAATGAATCAAAGCTTTTCCAAACGTGTTATTTTTCAACTTTTCTTCTATATTGTACTTTATATCATCTTTTATGAATTTTCAACCATCTTTATTGAAACTTTTCACAAACTGCTGGACGTAATTAAGCCTGCAATTAACATTCAACCATTTGTATGATTCTGGATTCAAATCATATGCCATCACGTAACACTTTTTTTCCCCTGTAGGAATGGAAAATGGTCCAACTCCAGCAAACGCATCATAAAAGACATCCCCACTTTCGAATTTTGAAGTAATCTTTTCATGTTCTGTGCAAGGATTCCAAAACACGGTTGAAAAATTAAGTTCATACAGACATGTAGATTCCCTTGTGCGAGTCACCATATTATCCATTCCAGCCAACAGTTCCATCTTGAAGTTTCTATATGTGGTGTCATTAGTATCAGTTTTATTAAAACCAGTTTTAGCTCCAATAACTTTGTCTAATAAAACTTTGAAAGGCAATTGATTCTCATGAAGTTTTACATGAACAATACGACCAATTAAAGAACAGCTAGTCAAGGGATTTTCTTCTGGAAGCACAGCCTTTAAAATGTCATATGCCCTAAAATTATTGTAACCAATATTTATTTTGCTGAATTGTAATTTTGGATTAATGCCAAGTGTCTCTAGCTTGTACCTGATTCCTTCAACAATATCAAAAGCATCTGTTAACAACACTGGATTAATGAAAACTCGTGTTGGTGAGCCTAAAAAAGTTGATCCACAGGGGGACTGACAACCTCTCCATCAAGGCGTTCAAATGCAGGAAGTATAGATTTGATATTCAAAACTTACATTTGGTACCTTTCGAGAATACTCATAGCATCAACATCAAGTTGTTTACCAATTTCCAACCATGGCATGATAATGGATTTTTTGAACTTATCTTTATCCAATGATTTCAATCCCCTTATTTCTGAGGGGGGACAGAAACTGTGTCAGGTCTTTCATAGTATGATAATCCATTTTGCACACCAAAATAAATGAAACGAATATTTAAAGGTTAACGTTATTAAAAACCGCTGTCCTCATTACTTCATACACGAAAATGTACAGCACCGGCAGCGTATAAGCGATTCTGACTTCTTGCGCCACATGCTGTGTTACTTCATGTGACTTGCACTGAAGCAATCAGCTTGCGAGGATTAGGTGCGTCAAGCTGAAACAGACAACTCAGCATACCACCACGAAACATTTATTGCTAATTAATTGCGTATTTTCGTGGAGAAGACGGGTGTGTGCTGGCTTGACACACATAGGTTAAATTAGAGTCGGAGCTCAACGAAAACCCTTTAATCATGTATTGCTAATTAATTGCCACAATTTGGAATTAATTGCTACGAATTTTCGTGGAGAAACCGGGCGTGTGCCGGCTTGATGCGACGCCAGCACAAAGTTAAATTCGAGTCGTAGCTCAACGGAAAACATCAAATTGTTTATTGCTAATTAATTGCCACAATTTTGACTTAATTATCATGTATTTTCGGGCGAAAATAATCAATGTCAATGTCGGCAGGCATGACGCCACACCGAAAATAATAGAAAATAATCGAATATAGAGAGAACAAACGAGCACAATCAAATAAAACAAATAATTAAAAAAAACACTATAGTAATTTATTACTCTAAACAAATTAATTACTCCAGCCATTTACGAAATAATGTTAAAATACGTCATAGTTATGCAACCACGTACGACAGTAGAATAGGAAATTGGAGAATACCAATCGGTACTAACAACTAAAACATTATATATATTTCAATACACATTCCATTTTAATATATCACACGAAAGATAAGATTTATAAACGTGGCGTATTAATAAATAAATAGTTAGGTTTTAACGAGTTATCCAACCAATAATTTTTTACTGTATACACGAATTAATTACTCCTGTTATTTATGAAATAAATAATTTTAAAAACTTCTTAGTTATGCAACCACGTACGAATTTCGAATAGGAAATGCGAGAGTACCAACGAGCACTTACAACTAAAATCTTTTAAATAAAATAATACACACTCAATACTAATTTATTACACCAAAGATAAGTTAATAAACGTTGTCGTGTATTATATAAATATTGTTAATACTGCATCAGAGTTATTGTACCAAACCAGATATTCAAATTAAAAAATACGGAGAACAAACGAGTACAATCAAATAAAACCAAGAACATAGTTTATAGACATTTGATACTATTTTCTTATTTTATACACAAATTAATTTCTCCTGCCATTTATGAAATAAACAATTTTAAAAACTTCCTTATTATGCAACCATGTATGACATTCGAATAGGAAATTCGAGAGTACCAACAAGCACAAATGAATAAAATCTATTAAATAATTAAAAAATAGTTTATTACACTAAATATAAATTATTTGTGTATTTTATAAATATTGTTAATACTGCATCAGAGTTATCGAACCAAGCCAAATATTCAAATTTCAAAATACAGAGAACCAACGACCACAATCAAATAAAACCAAGTACACTGTTTATACTATTTGATACTATTTTTTAATTTTATTCACGAATTAATTGCTTCCGCCATTTATGAAATAAATTATTTTAAAAAATTCGTAGTTTTGCAACAACGTAATATATTGGAATACAAAATTGGAGAATTCCATTAAGTACAAATAAATAAAACCTAATAAATATATACGCATTCCATATTAATTTATTACACCTAAGATAAATTTATAATGGTGGGCGTGTAGTATATAATTATTGTTAAAACCTGAACGTTATTCAACCATACCAGATACTCAAATTTGAAAATAGAACCAACGAGCACAACCACATAAAACCAAAAACATAGTTTATAAGGATATAATACTAATGTATTACCGTATGCACGAATTAATTGCTCTTGTCATTCATGAAATAAATAATTTTCAAACTTAATAATTATGCAACCAGGTACGAAGATCGAATAGAAAATCCGAGACTACCGACGGGAACAACTCACTAAAATCTATTAAATAATTAAATACACATACCATAAGAATTTATTACACCAAAGATAAATTAATAAATGTTGCCGACGAAAAAAATAATTTTTTTTTTGGTAATGTCATGGTTGTCAAGAAGTGCTTCAAGTAATATGGACGGCGCCCATTTCCTTCGAACATCATTTCCTTTGAGCGTTTAACGCTTCAGGACAGTCGCGGTATTCCGAACCTCGCGAATCCCAGATTCCGTGCCATTCGAGGTGGCCTGATGTGCGCCAAGACACCAAAAGAGCGGCGATAATCAGGAGCTGGCTAACGACGTTTTGGCAACACTGCGTCGAAGGTCACGTGTGGGCGGTCAGAGCCTGCTACATCGTGATTAGTTTGCGGTCACGTGTGTATGTCATTTTAATAGTATCTGCACTTCATTCGACATCGTTATACATTGTAGTTGTAGTTGAAAATTCCTTTATGTATTTTGCTAGTTTCCGTGTAACCCGAGGTACCATTAGCCCCTAATACCTCGGATTATTGCGACTCTACTCTATTGAGAAACTTGTTAAGGTGTTAAAGCCGCTCTTCAATGAAACAATTGTGTTAACATCTACTTAGCCGCACAAAGTATTCATCGTCGTTTCAAAATCATGCATACATATGCACATTACAACAATACAAACATACTAACATTACAACTACCTACCGAGAGAGGTGGCTCAGTGCATCAACTAATGTCACTGCAGTTCCTCTGACCGGGAGGTTCTAGGTTCGAATACGGACAAACAGGCCACGGACCGCGCGCGACCGTTCCTTCATCTTTCCTGTCCTAGCCTCACCGCTTACATACAATTACATTCACATGCACTACACTACCACACATGGTGGGAAACAGCTGGTGAGAGGTACCTGGTTGTGGGAAACCCCGCTAGCTGATGTAGGTCGGCGCCGGATCTCGCCATCTGGTGGGGGAATATCACCACCACCTCTAGATTAAAAAATATGCACTACACTTACAAGACCAATGACCTCAGTAGTTGACGTGCCCGAAATCACTAACAAACAACCAACCAACCTACAACTACCTACATATAAATACATTGTTATTTTAGTATTATTCCAAGACGTAGCCGCCTACACAAATACATTATTGTTGTAGTACTATTCCAAGGCGCAGATGCCCTCAACCCTACCAACAAAAACATTATATTTCCTTTACGATTTCAAAGGAAAGTTAAGTAAAAATTCCAGAATTTTAGAAGGAAAGCTAACAGAAAATTCCAGAATTTTAAAACAACTGACTGGAAACTCCCAAACTGTAGAAGAAAAAATGCCAAAGTTCCAGAATTTTAAAAGAGGAATTGACTGAAAATTTCAGAGTTGTGGAAGAAAAGTTGTTACAAAACCTAGAACAAAAGATAACCCAGAATAATAAATTGGTCCAAGAGGTAATTGAGAAAATTTTGAAGAACGAAGAAAAAATGGAAGAGAAAATTGCGAAGAAGGATGAAAAAATTTGAAGAATGACGAAAAATTACTAAATCTATTAGAAGAGAAGCTGAAGGTTTTTATTCCTCCAACAGCAAAATCAAATATAAACGCCGTACCACTGGAAATGGCACGAGTGGCCACCCTACGGAAACCATTGGAAAAGGCTCGAGTAAACCCACCCACCTACCATGGCACTTATTCATGGTCAAATTATTTGAAACCATTCAAGGCTGGTAAACAATTCAAGGCAATGGTAAATGGCTGGTCAGCGACAGATTGTGCACAATCAGCCCGCAGAGAGCAGCACTCAGTTTATAAACGCAGCAGCCAGTAGGGAAACTAAAGCAGGTTGATGGAAGGGGGCATCCATCGACCTGTGAAACAACCTTACGAAGTTCACGTCGCGTCTATTCGACACCGCTCTGACAGCGTTTACGTGAATGCACTCGTAAATGGAAGGCCATGCTTCTTACATCTGGATACTGGTGCAACAAAGAGCATTATACGAACCGATTTTGCCAAGTCGTCTCATCTTATGCCATCCAAATGGAAGCTTCGAACACCCACTGGTGACTCGACGAATGTTGTTGGAGAAATGGAGAAATAGAAGAGGAAGCAAATTTAGGAATCGATATCATGACATGTGGGTGTCAGTTGGATTTACGACACGATGTGCTGAGACTCAACGAAGGAGGTGGTTCTACATTCGCGTAACAACATTGCCGTGCATGTGATTACGACTGATGACGTGGTTTTGACGAAGCGTAGCGAGATGTTTATAGAACAAGTCCTGAGAGTGACGTTCCAGCTAGAAAGATTGCTATTTTGGAACCAAGAAGTCTCGACGAAGACATTGGTCGAGGAATTCTAGTAGCCAAAGAACTGGTCAGAGTGAATAGAACAATACCTGTGAGAATAATGAACATTAACCATTATCCTGTTAAGTTAAGAAAATGAATAGTAATTGGTTATTGTTCTACGGTATTCTGAGTTTTGGAAAATATTAACCGTAGCGAACCACCGTAAAGGCTTTTCTCGGGAAGAATGTCATAAGGCTGAAGACCTAATATGGCGATACCAGCATGTCTTTGAATACAGTGATGGTGTAAAAGGAAAAACGGATATTGTTTGTCACAGAATAGACACCGGAATCGCCACACCGATTCACCAAGCTTAGATTACCTCTGTCTAGAAAAGAAGAAGCAGATGAAATTATTAAAGACATGAAGGATAGCGTAATCGAACCATCAAGCCGTCCGTGGGCTTCTCCTATCGTATTGGCAAAGAAGAAAGACGGGTTGACTCGGTTCCATGTCTATTTCAGACAGCTTAACAATGTGACGAAGAAGGATAGCTATCCATTGCCCCGTATTGACATGTTGGACACGCTTTCTGGGGCCAAGATCTTCCCGACACCAGAAAAGCGGATACTGGCAAGTAGAATTAGATCCCAGAGATCGAGAGAAGAGTGCATTTACCGTTGGATCAGGTTTGTGGCAGTTTATAGTAATGTCTTTCGGACTGTGTAATGCTCCAGCTACATTCGAAACATTGATGGAAACCGTGCTAAGAGTGTCGTGGGAGACATGCCTTGTCTACCTCGACGATATAATTGTTGTCGGAAAATCTTTCGAGGACCACGTCAAGAACCTAGAACAGGTGTTCAAGAGGTTAGTAAGAGCGAACTTGAAACTTAGCCCAAAGAAGTGCCAATTATTTCGAAGGCAGGTGAATTACCTTGGACATGTAGTATCTGGCACGGGCGTAGAATCTGACCCGGTGAAGGTTAAAACTGCAAAGGAATGGCCAGTGCTAAAGGATAAACATGAATTGAGAAGTTTTCTGGTCTATGTAGCTATTATCGCCGGTATGTTTTGGGATTTGCCAACATCGCAAAACCGCTGACTCAGGTTTGTGGCAGAATTGAAGAAGAAGAAAAGCGTTTGTTTCAATGGGATCACGATTGCCAGCACGCTTTCGAAAAACTTAACAGCGCTATGCTGAGTGCTCCTTTATTGAGCTATCCACTACCTCAAGGGAATTATGTACTTGATACTGACGCAAGTAACGTTGGCATTGGTATAAACGCAAATAGAAGATGGACGAGATGGTCATCGGTTATTGCAGTAAAGTGCTATCAAAACCAGAAAGCAACTATTGTGTAACCCGGAGAGAATTACTTGCTGTGATGAAATCCGTTGAGCACTTCTACAAATATCTCTACCGTAGAGAATTTATTTTGAGAACGGATTATGCTGCTTTGAAATGGCTGTTGAACTTCAAGAATCCGGAAGGTCAAGTCGCCAGATGGATTGAAAGATTGCATAAATTCACATTTAGAATAGAACATCGGAGAGGAAGTTGTCATCGGAATTTCGATGCTCTCTCCAGAAGACCGTGTCCTAAAAACTGCAAACATTGTTGTCAAGCCGAAGAGGAGATGTCTCCTACCTTAAGGGTCATTGTCAGTAATGACCAATGGGAACCCAGAGAACTTCAGAAAGATCAGAAAGAGGTGTCAGATCATCGCAACTGGGACCAATACATACATCTTTGTCTTCTCGCCTATCGCTCCTCTGTTCATGAGCTGAACAAAATACCACCAATACCCTCTTCGACCGAGAAGTACGTCTACCATGTCATCTATAGTTTGGTTGTAAAACTAATAAAGAAATAGTCGGCGAAGCCTTTTAAATGACCTAAAACAGGAAATGGACGTCATTCATAACCCGGTGTGTGAACGAATCCATATCGGAAGTGACGGGATGAAAAAACGGTATGACATCCCAAGCTGAAGGGCGAGGTTATCAACCAGGAGATCATGTTTGGCTGTATAACCCCCAACGACGCAGCGGTTTATGTTCAAAATTACGACAGTAGGAAGGACCGTACGAGGTAGTGAAGAAGGTAAATGATGTCTGCCGAATTAAAAAATTGCCGAATGAAAAACCACGAGTCGTCCATTCGAATCGGCTGGCCCCGTACGCATGAAATAATGAAAATGATGATGGAGAAAACACCGCACGAGTTTGTGAGCTGGACATGCAAGAGTTCACATTTGACGAGTTTATATCTCATTATGGTGAAAAGAATTAAGCGCGTTATGGTGTAACAATGGAAGTGCAATAGGATCTGTTTGCGCCCAGGAATATTTATTGGGGCATTGTCTCGCCCAGGATCTAGATATGGCCAGAGGTGTTACTGTGGTATTCAAGAGACAATACGGAAGATTAGAATTAGAGAACCAGCAACCAGATATTGGGAAGGTTCTGCAACTGCAAGACGTGAGTAGATATGTGTATTACCACGCCAAAAAAGTAAGAAACATCACAAGGCCTCTTATAAAAATCTTTGTGAAACTGATTGAATTACGCCAACAAGTACTGCAAGACAACGTCCAGAAGATTGCCATGTCCAAACTGGGATGTGGTTTTGATGGACTGAACTGGAGAATATTGAGAAACATGTTGGAAGTACTATTCCGGTACACTGGGGTTAGCATCTTAGTCTGCAGCTACCTCCATGGAATGCCGGCATATCCAAAGAAGACAATTGACTGTCACTTCTTAACCTCCAATTGCAATAGAGGCTCCAGCTGCAAATTACTGCATGATTTCCCTAAACGCGCTCCGAGACGAATCGTATCTGAGGAGGGGGTAGTGTAAAGAATATTGCGTCATCTCCCGACGCCTTCCCGAATTAGACGTTACCGGGGTATGCGTGGATGGCGACATCTGCCGGCGCCCGTCCGAACTAAATTATAACCGGGCTATGCGCGGATTGCGACATCTTCCGGCGGCCTCCTGAACTAGATGGTCCCGGAGTGTTCGTGATGTTTATCGCAAGTTCCAGAAATTTCTAGGCGGACGCCAGTTGAGTATAAATACGACGCAGCCGACTGCCGGGAGTCAGTCTGAAGTGGAAGCTGAGCTGTGAAGTTTGTGCATCGCGGTGAATATCAGTGCAATGGATTGTGCTCAGTGCCGTGAACCGTGGTCAGCGCCTTGAACTGTGGTTAGTGCATCGGACAGTGGTTAGTGCATCGGACAAAGGTCAGTGCGTCGGAGGGTGGTCAGTGCAGTGGACTGTGGTCAGTGCAATGGACAGCAGTCAGTGCGTCGGACGGTAGTCAGTGCCGTGAACTGTGGTTAGTGCATCGGACAGTGGTCAGTGCGTCGGACAGTGGTCAGTGCAGTGGACTGGGTTAGAGCTTAGGTCTATGCGACAGTGCAAAAGAAGTGAACAGAAAATAAATAATCAAGAGAAGTGTAGTGAAAGTAAATAAAGAGAAACTGTGCCGTATCAAGAAATAAAGTGAAAATTATCTGTACATAAATCAAGTATTTTTAGCGTTCCTTTAAGAAACAAAATAAACGTTTTTGTTAAAATAGTATCCGTTGTAATTCACCACAAAGAATCGTAAAACTAGGTGCTTCCTTTCTCAATGTATGTTACTTTCGTACAGAATTTTAAATAAAACTGACATCACGCCATGCGTCTGGTTTCTAAGTGCATGCTACATTACAATGCGAATTGTGTGATCATATTAATATTACTTTGGACTTAGTGGAGAACTTTGTGCAACCTTTCTACGCCTCACTCATCTTTTAAGGTCGGCCGACATGCAAGCGCATCGTCTCGGGAATTTTTTTTGGACATATCGCCAGTGCCCTGGACACTCGTTTTGATGAATTTTACGAACTGACATCTGGGAAGGCATTACATGCAATTCATAGTCTTCATATGATCCTACATAACTTAAATCCTGTCCACTCCTCAGGCTCTTCGTACATTCGCTTTTCCGGAACTATTATTCCGAGACAAGTGGTCATTAACGTATACAATACTAATTCTCTTTGTTTTCTATGGTTGCTTGCGCTGTCAACTATTCACGACATGGTGAACTCCCTCGCAGTACCGCAAATAGTAGACCTGACACCACGAAATTTTTAATGAATTGCAGAATAGTTTGAATTGGACAAGCATTTATTTTCCAGTGTTACACGCGCATTTGAAATTGTCTGAAAAGCATAAGCCCGCTTTTTCAGCAACCTGTATGGTCTTGAATACGACCAACGCGACATATCACAAGTCAGGTCGTTGGTCCCTTATACTACTCGCTTTCGAACACAAGAACATATCAACCTATTTGTTTCGTCCACTGCTGGTGACAATTCACACTACGTTTTTGTTTTCTCTCACACTACGTTTGTTTTGTCTTCTCATTCCAACATAACTCATCCAGTCATAAATTTATATACAATACTCTATTTTTACTCCGCTTTTCTTCTCCCTCGACACGAGGAAGATTGCAAGACGATAAAACCGACTAGGCTGATTATGTAATCCCCACCTCATGAAGTCTTGCACTTTGGGAATATTCACAAACAACTTCAATGTCCTATTGCTGTGTACGCCGATTTGGAGTCTATACTGATTTCCATCGTTCCAAAATATCAAAACCGATTCCCGCGCGCTGTGGACACAAGCTTATCAACAGCATTCTCACTTTCCGTCAGTCTGCACGTGACGTATGCTTTCGATCCTCAACGTTCGCGATATTTACTCCATTGCGGAGATAATCCTGCGAAATGGTTTCTTCACCCAAGTTACACCATTGCTATAGAGTAGTCTGAACGAAAGTCTTGAGGACGCCTTTGTTGTGTCGTAGTGGAAGTCGCAGCGGTATCTGGAAGCACTCGACGGTCACGAGAACGAGCTGCTTCCAAAAGCGCTTCTTCTTAGAATCTCATAACCGCAAATTGGCTTTTCCTTTAACGGGCTACCTTTCTGAAGACCGATCGCTTCGTGCACCACAGCCTGAAGTGTATTCGACACAGTATTGTCGCGCAAAAACTGTTACTTCCACGGCACTCTAACGGCCACTAAGGGCTAGTCAGTATTGGACGTTTTTTATGCGTACTCACCATAACCTCAGTATTCCGTTGTTTTCTCTTTATTTATCCTTTTTTTGTCGGAGATACGCTACTTTCTGCAATAAATTCGGGTGTTACAAACCACTGTGCATGCCGTTTGGGATCAAAAGTGCACCATTCGTTTGTAGCAAATTGATGGCAGCGTTATTCAAAGATTTTGCCATTCTGTATATGGACAACATTACCATATTTAGTAATACGTGGTCAGATCACATACGCCACTTAGGAATAGTGTTTCGAATATTGAGAGAAGCGAAATTACATGTTCAGCCAGCTAAGTGCAAGTTTGCTCGCGGGACTGTAATGTTCTTAGGGTATGATATAGCCTTATGAAGTCAAATGAAGCAAACGTTCGCGCGATAAAAGAGTATCCGCGGCCTACTACCAAAGAGGAGGTTAGAAAATTTATTGGACTAATTTCTTACTACAGGCGACTTGCGCCCAGGTTCTCGGAGAAATCTGTGGTTATCACGGATTTGTTACGGAGAAAACCGCGCCTAGGAAAAATTGCATGGTCGCAAGAATGCGAAAATTCATTTTTACAACTGCGCGAAGCTCTGTGTCGTGCACCGGTAATTCAGGCGCCGGACTTCTTGATGCAGTGTGACGCGTCAGCAAGAGGGGAGGAGATTGTACTTTCCCGGATTGATGATAACGGTAATGAGAATCCTGTGTAATTCTCTCCAAGTAAATGAAATTCTGTACATCAGAGCCTGAGTGCGCGACAATCATCTGGGGGCTAGAGAAACTCAAACATTACTTAGATGGGAATGTGTGTCTAAAGGTGGAAAGGGACACAATCCACTGGTATGATTACAGAAATGTTCAGGGAACAATCCTAGGTTGTTGAGATGGTCATTGGATATTCAGCATTTCAATATTGTGATTAAATAAAGAAAAGCTAATCAGAATATCAATGCTGACGTCCCTACGTCCCTCGGCAAGGCGAATTTAAGACAAGCAGTATGGACACAATGAATCAGTGCAAAATTGACCAGGCAACCACATGCTGCAATCCACGGTATAGGAAACGGTGTTATTTTGGCAAGTTCTTTTTTCTTTCTCTCCTCAAAAGGGTGAAAGTGAGTGAGTTCGTCAAGAAAGACTTGCAGAATTAAAATTGGAAAACACAAACTCTTGGAAATTATATTCAATCAGAAGAAGAGAATTTGTATATAGTAATTATTGAAGAGTTCGAAAACATTGTGTATAATTGTTGTAAACTGTTGGATTGAGTATATAATGTATTTTTCTTGTGTTATTTGGAAGGTATTGTATATTGTTGATATGTATGTTTTTTATAGGTAACGCAAAATTTTGAAGTCGGAGTAAATTCATGGCTACATCGTAGGAGTAAAAAGACTTATACATTAAGATAATTGTTTGTAAATAATTGTTACCAACTTAAATTAGTTAAGCCGTTGTAAATGCAGTAGATCGGGTAGGTTAGTAGGGCCTGTAAAAACTTTTAAAGTGTGATTGTTAACCAGCTATAGAGCGTTTAAGCATTTGATTGCAGTACAACGTTTATGGAGGATAGCGTTGCCACTTCTAACCCCGCTTACGCGCAACACTCGCCATGCTGATACTCAGATTGACATGAAATTTTACCAACGTGTTAAACACCTTTCAAAATCCATAAAAATAAATTTAAATGTGATATAAACCATTACATATAATGTTTTTCCGACAATTAGAATTCAGACGTTTCATTACGTGCTGCTTGTCAGAGCGCGGAATTCTCTACGCGTCGCCTGTGCTGATGATAAGGTCGATTACATGCATGAATAATCCGAATACAATTAATTATTGTAATACACAAGTTTGAAAACATTTTTGACATTTTTATACGGTATTACTTAAATATTAGAAACTATTCTTTATATTGTAAGATTCTTTACGGTTTCCTATAATGAATGACCGAATTCTAATGTACTTTTGAATCACTTTCAAATGTTACATAAGCTTCAGTAAAATAATTGTCATCAAGTAATGAAATTTTCACTTACCAAAAATGCTTCAATTTTGTAACGAGAAGTAAATTGCATGACTTTATTATAATTATCAAAGTACATTAACATATAACGTATTGTAACGAATATTGCGTCACCTGCCGGCACCACCACCAACTACCTGTATTCGCGGATTGCGTCATCTGCCGGCGCCACCACGAGCTGACTGTGTGCGCGGGTTGCGTCAGCTGCCGGCGGCCACTGCACTAGATTGTCCCAGAATGTTCGCGGGGTCTGGAAAGTTCTCGACGGCACCCGCCGAGTATAAATTCCTCGTCCTTGAAACAGAAGCGACGCCAAGGTCGAAATCTTCACCGACACCTGATGTCTCTCTCCTTCAATGTCCGGCTGCCACCAATAAATCGCATACCACGTGAACGAAAAATCTTGAATAAACAAAGATATGTTGAATGGTAAATTGTTAAAAATGTTTCTTTGCTTAATAAGATCTGGGAATGGAGAGTTATTCATGTTAAAATCGAGTAATTTTGATGAATATAAAAATACTATTTTTAATTATTATATTTTTCTATCCATTTTCATTTTCTTGCGGTATCAACAATGATAATAGGCGAAATGTGTATTCCATATAAATTAGATGTCATTGTTAATTGTAACATTGTTGTAACGCCGCACTGATAACAAAAGGCGATGATGGCTGCCTTTCGTTCGCGTTAATGTAAACGAATAATTTTATATCTTTATAGAATATTACAATACAATAGTGTTTAATAATTACTATTATATATTTTTCGATCTATTTACATTTGTTTGCCATCGCTATCAGTATCGTATATCTTATACAATGAATTCATTGCCAGAAATATATTTTCGTTTAAAGTTTTGAACAAAAATGTATTTGCAGCTATTTAATTTTCGCACCAAATGTACGATTTTAAATGAGTTTCACAAAAAATGGTGACTAAGATGTAATTTGGAGATAAATTGTGGTATAATAGTATTATATAACCATTAGTAAAGGCGAGAAAGTACGTGCTGTTTCAGCACCACTAGTTTTAGGTAGGTTTATTTGTATTTCACTGTAATAAGTGAAATTCAAAAATTCTCTACTTTTCCTTTCCCCATCGCCAGTTTAGAATCGCTAAGACGTATTAAAGATCACCGAACGACATGAAATGTTCGTTCCGAGCGCACTGAATATTGTTTTTATTACCGTCTAACTCAAGAACCATGATTCACACATAAATGTGGTTGGTCTCATATCAAAATTTGGACTTCCCTTGTCATTTCATCCGCTGGATGTTTGTGCTTTTCTTCTATAATAAAAAAGTTTCTCGCATGGTGAAAATTTAAGGACGTCAAAATGTAGAAGTAGACACACGGCAATCATTTATAATTAATTTCTTCGTAATTAAACCATGAAACTCAATTACAAACTAATCATCACATTCATAGAAGTTCTGGGAATAACTGGTAGAAAACTCATTTGTCTATGATCAACAGAATTGAAGTTATCGTTGAGTAAACATGTTGAATATTTGCGTTAGAAACAGGATGACGACTCGAAGAATTCCGAGCTTCTTCATGAATTGGTAACATAGCTTGCGATAGAAAGAGAGAGTCTTATGTAAAATTGTATTGGATAGAAAGAGAGAGTAATACTCCATAAGGCTCTGTACTGCAATCAAATGCTTGAACGCTCTATAGGTTAAGTGCAGTTGTGTACAATGTGAGCCAACCGGCCTAGGGTTAATGTTACAGAATTTTCGTCTGTGTTGTTTCAACTGCGACAAATATTTACGCGGTGTTAGGATTTTTGTAGCGTCGTGCGCACAAACAGATTTTTCAAGAGGGCGGCCGCGTGACGAAGGCGAGACGTCAGGCTGTCCATGTGCCAGCCCAGTATATACTCTCTGTGCCAGCCCTTGTTAATGTGGAGGCAGGATGTGACGTAGAGGAAAGTCCGAGGGGGTAGCATGGAGGGGCGCGGAGACTACCCGGGCGCTCCGCGACGCTCCTGCGGCCCTTTTTGCTACGAGAGTGCTATAGAGCGATTTTCCTAAGGATGAGCCAAAGTGACAGCTAGTGCTGGCAACATAACTGAAGGTTCTGTGGTCGTTGTGCCTTTGAACCCATTAGACTCCCTTCCCGCATTCGTTCGTTTGCAGTTGGCTAACTTGTAAATGACTTCGACACTTCCTTTTGTCGTGTCCTTGTCCGACAAAAATATAGTGCGCTGCGAGAAATAATTGATATTAGGAAGTGTAGTGTTATGTGCTCTTCTGCAAAAATTCTTTTTTCATTATATATTACATTGAATTTACTTTTTGTGTAATAAATATTGTGTTTATTTTAAAACCGAGACTTGAAAGCGAGATGCGTACTGGTGCACGTGTTTACGGCTTAAAATTATTTTTCTTTCTATTTACATTCGTGGCAGTTTTCTTTTACTGATTACGAGAGCATGTTAAGAGATTTTCTACATACATAATTAAATTTAAATATTTCCCGGACTCACGTACGTGCATATACCTCAGCGAAACTCTTAGACTTCATAGGGATGTTTTCACAGAAGCCATTACCAAACACTTTACGAAGAGGCGTGGTTGAACAGCTGTCGCGGCGGAGGGATACTTCTCTGAATTACATGTGATGTTCACTTGTTTTCGCGAACTGTCACTTTGGCTCATCCTTAGGAAAATCGTTCTATAGCAGTTCGGATCGGCGGAGGAGGCGGTCGCCTGGGTGGGTGCGGGCCGCGAGCGTGGTTGATAGGGCCGGCAATGTACTTGCCGTAAAGCAGGGTGTGGTAGCCGAAGAGAACCTACTCCTAGTAGTGGATCGAATTAGTGCGTCACAATTATTGTGAAATAGGTTTATTACGGTGGTGGACCTTAGTAGTTAATAAACCTGCAATTATTTGATCCCACTCTCGTCTGTTTATTGCAACCGCATGACGCCACAAGATGCGTGTTGACGTACGCCATGACAGGAGACATGGCAAATTTAAATAGGCGAGAAAAAGGCTTTTAAATTTGAGATATGGCCAAATGGCACCACTAGCTATTTTCAGCTCACTTTCAAGATACAAAAATCGAAAAAAGTTTTTTTCCAATTTTTGTCAAAATTTCACTACATACTCCCCTTAAGCGTACTTAACGATTCCCAGACATTGTCCAGAAGCATTTCGTCCACATCATTTACGTCCACTATGCATTTTAGTCCACTGCTACTTTTAGTCCAGAAACATAGGATATCCATAAAAATTTCGTCCACTTTTTTATGTCCACTTATAAGAATGGTCCACTGAGCATTCACGTCCGTCACATTGAAATGTCCACTAACATTGTGTCCATTTTATAAATTTTTAGTCCACAATAATTATAGTCCATTGTAAAAGAAATGCATTATTTATTCAGTTACCATATTATACAATATGTGATACTTCTCCATCGCTCTCTTCTGTGTTATACAATTTCATTCTGTAGCTAATGCTGCGCAAATATAAATCTATATTATTATTTTCAGCATATTCTTGATATTGGTCTACAATATTTTCAATTTGACGTTGATTTATAATATACGACTTTCTAATCGGATATCTGATTTGCCTATGACCGCCAGCAAGTTGTAATAACAGGGTTTCATTGTCCCTTTGATCTTTTTTTTATACCGTCTAAAAATTTCCAAATTGTGGCATCAGCTTCTGAAATTTCGAGTGCCAGCCCTCCACAAAATTATTTGTTCTTTCTGCTCGATTTAACACACGCTCATATACATTCCATAATTGCGGAGAAAATCGAGGCGGCACTGCCCTCCTCCTCCCTCTTGCAGGTCGTCCCCCCAGATACGTTGTTTCAAAGTACGTCATTAGGTCTTGCACATCGTCGTGTCTTATTTCTAACAAATAATCAAACACCTCTTCGATGTTGTCGAGAGGTATGAATGGAAGGCCCATCAGCCGCTGAATGTCATTTCTTATGACATCTTCGGTGAAACGTACCTTCAGTCCTAAGTTTACATCTTGCCGCCAAATAGCTTGCGAAAATGGTATAGGCATCCACTAACTGTGCTGTGGGGTAATGCGGCTCGTACTGCGTTAATAGCACTCATTTCGAAGTCCAACATTACAAAGTCAGGTGAAAAATGGCGTCAGGTGAAATCGGCGGCGCTAGCCGAATGCGTTTACTACAGGATTACTCCCCTGTGCTAAAGCGCTCAACGCCCCTTAAGGGGGCTTGGAGACGCGTTGCGTCAAGGTGGAGACGCAACAAATTTTAAAAAAAAATTTTAAAAAAAATTCTTGTTCAATGCCTCAGCTGCATTTTTAAGATGTTCAAAGATTAATGTATAGGTTACTTCATCTTTTCTGGTACACAAACAATAAATTAATGGAAAAACTAAATCTTGTATTTTTTCATGTAATGTGTACAATTGATAAAATAACCTTGGAACAGTTTTAAACGTTCCGTCGCAAAAAATTGTCCTGCTTCTGCATAAATGGTTCAACCCATCCTCTGTATAAAAAATAAGTATTTTGTTATTTTCTCTGCTGTCGAGCTGTAAAAATGCTTCTCCGCTTAAGGTAACATCGTACTGTGGTGTTACTGTACACTCTTGAAGTGATTGAGGCAGTGGAGGCCTACCTACATTCTGTGATCGGTTGACACTGCGTAATAGGGAAGTTCTTTCCGGTAAATGCAACAGTACTTCCTGATCTTCTATACCCTGGATTTCTTCTCTTATTACGCATGCAGGAGGTTCATTTCGGTGTTGTTCGGCCCTTCTTTTGATTCCTGTCACCACTTTCTTTGCTTGAACTTCAGCTCCATTTTCCACATGAGTGTGCTGACCTTCTTTATATATTTGAATATGATCATTTACATTTTTATTTGTGACGAGACGGGAATTGCATATATCTCGACTTTCGCAACGCCAATAAGATTTTTTTCCATTTCTGCTGAAAGAATGGAACTGATATATATATATATATATATATATATATATATATATATATATATATATATATAATTTTATAAATAATTTTATCTTTGTTTTTAGTCGAACGAAGTAAAGATGCCATTTCGAAAATAATTTCTTATTCATTGCTGCAGAAACCACAACACAGTACATTATTTTTATTGTGGACATACATTTCTGTGGACTTCAAAGAAAAAGGACAAAAAAATGTGGACGAAAAAAAATGGAAACAATACTTGTGGACATATGAATTAATGGACAATATATACAGTGAACGAATTATTTATGGACAAAAAGAAGTGGACCAAATAAAAGTGGACCTCATGAAAGTGGACATGTCTGTGGACCAAATAAGAGTGGACCTCATGAAAGTGACAAAGTGTCCTGGGATGTACTTAACACCAAACATTACTATACAAAAATCTGGGTCATTTGTGAAAGAAATACACATCCTGATACTTATTCCTAAACATATATTACGACCTTCTCTTGATAGCTTTTGTACGTACGTAACAATACATTTTTCATAACAAAAATGTCCCATTCCAAAAGAAATCTATTTTCTGAATATATTATTATTAGCGAGAATTTGAGTTTTTAAAAAACGGTGAGTTTTTATCCATAATTGGTATTCCGTTATGGATCTGACTGAACTTGTGGCACTCCGAATTTCAAACAGGGAAGTCGATATTTGGGTGTACTTTACATGAAGCCTCTACATTTTCGATATATTTTCTCAAAATGCTTTACATTGTTTTCCTTTTTAAATGGACAGGGTACTCTTACACGTGATGTTTGAGAACCATGAGAAAGAGTTTGACTGGAGAAATGTTATCGGTAGAGCGATATTTGTCACGGAAAGCGATGATAGTTCCCTTTTACAACTGTACATGTCAAGCGGGAAAAGAGCGGCAAAAACCGAAAATGCAGATCCAACTGAAAACAGCTTCCGGAACTAATACGAGAAAGTCTGTGCCATTTGTAGCATCACTTGTTTTAATTGTCCTGGCCAACTACAGGCTAATAATTGCATTATACGGGTTGATCTTATGGAGACAATTCTTGCCAAGTTGGTGGAATAATGCTGTTGTATCGAATGGTCATGTTGAAAATGGATTGCCACGAAGTGAAAATATTTGAACCCCAGGGGGATACGAATCCGAACCTTCTGTTTCATATTCACCTTTCAACCCATTTGTAATTAATACGCACAACATCTGTCCGGTAAACAGAATGTTCCAGATTCGTATCCCTGTGGATTAAAATATTTGCACTTCGTGGTAACCATTTTTAAGATAGAATACATGGAATTTTTCCTAAATGTACCATTAAAAACAATTCAGAGCGAAGAGACAAATATTTTCTTTGTTTTGTGATATTTAACTGTATTGGTAGGAGGCCCACTCTGGTGGGTGGCCGAGTCCGGGCCCTTCCCTGACTTACGGAGCAGATCTCATATAACGTTCACGAAGGAAGAAATTGAAGCGGGCGACTATGTTTGACACCAAAATTCACAAAAAATACTCAATTTTCGAAAACTTTAACATGACCTTATTGAAGATGCTTTTGATAAAACATTTCACAAGAAAAATGTATCCTCACAATTGTAGCTTTCGTAGGACGACGCCAATTTGTTTTTAATTTTCGAAAATCAGGGATTTCAACAAACATGAGACCTGCACCTTTCACTCTAGCGTCCTTAATGCTATCTTAGGTCAAAATTTAATCAAAACATTTTGTGTCATTTTAAGAAAACGGTTTAAAGAAAATAAAAATTGACACAAAAATTTCGCAAAAATACTCATATTATCAAAAAAATTGAACATGACCTTATTTGAAGATGTTATTGATGAACACATTTCATGAAGAAAAAAATTATTTATCTTCATAATTGTAGTTGTAGGAAGATGTAGGAGAAAAATTGAATTTTTGCAATTTTCAAAAACACAAATTTTCAACGAACATGAGACTTGCACCATTCTCTTAAGCATTCTTACTCTATCCAAGGGCAAATTTAAACAAAATTGACGCCATTTTTGAGAAAAATTGTTTAAACATTAATTAAAAATTGCCTATTTCATGCAAAATTACTAAAAGTACTCAATAAATTTTCTAAAAAATTGTACATGACCATAATTCAAAATCTAACTTAAGGAACAAATTTCCTTTAGGAAAAAAATCATCTTCAATGTTTTAGTTGTAGGATGAAAAAAAAATTTGAACTATTGCAATTTTCAAAAATCAGGGGTTTCAACGAATATGATCAAAAGGACAAAGCGGGAAAGGAGGACGAAGAGGACACGGAGACAAAATTGGAAAAGGGGAAGGGACAAAAATGGGGAAAGGGGAACAAAATAAGCTACAGGGTCAAACGTTGCATATTTATCCACCGGTGAAATGATTTATGAGCACTCGTGAAATCTAAACTCAAGTCCCATAAAATATTTTTAATGGACTCTCGAGCATTTTAATGGCAGTTGCTATGGACGTACTCTTAATGCGTTGTTTAAGATGGTTGGTTACTAAGGAGCTAAGTGTGTGTTTACTGACATAAATAAATAAATTATATTCAAGGCAGAGTTATTAAAATAACTTCTAATCACCTAATTTTAATTCGAAAAGAGTATTAAAAGCCGAGTAAAAATTCATACAGGTATGTGAAATAATGATTTGCAGTCATACCATTCAGCAACAATTATTATCTTATTTTCATTTTAAATACTATTAAAGATAACTAAAAATTATTAGAAAAGCTGAAGAAAGCATTAAGGTATTTAGGAAATGTTCATGATTTTTACAACTAACATTATTCATTACCACAATACATTCATGTTTATGCCTTTTTATGCAGTTATCTTTTTGAACTCTCGAGACACAAACAAAATAAAAATACAAATTATTATTATGAATGTTTGTAGAGTTAAATCAAAGAAAGCCAAAACATTTTTTTTATATCATGGTGCTTCAGAATGAAATATTTATGAGTGAAATTCTTGCAGAGACCACAGATCTAAAATCAATCATTTATAAGAACATTCATTTCCAGAAGGTACCCAGGAATGTGTAGAATAACCAGATACTTCAGCAATGAAAGGCCTCCAAAACATTAAACTTTCTCAAACATAATGGTCAGAATAAGGAACTTCAAAGTTATTGGGTTTCTAAAAGCACCTGAAACAATTCATAAATTGTAAGTTAAAATGGCTTCATGGCTCTTATAAAAAATTTGGGCAATATTGACACATCAGTCATTATACTAATAAACTGGGAGACTCCTTAGGGTTTAAATAATAATTGGAGAACAACTTTGCCAAAATTAAAACATAGCAATGTAAATATGTAAACCTAGGTTCACTTTAAACTTCAGGTTCTAATGATGAATACAAGGGTAATTGGTGACCTTTTTTTTTTTTTTTTTTAAATGATCAGATGAACAAATTTTAAATAGTATATAAATACCATAAGTAATAAACAGACCTTCAGTCTATATGGTATTAATAAAATAACTTTGTTTGGAGTCATGAAGATTGTATTGTATACACATGCTCTCATTGTACAGATCTCTGTAGAAATATAAATAATACACATATCAAGGATACAAAATATCTTACTTATATAAAAATTCACACTCATACAAACATTTAAGGCAACTTATATTCAATAATATTCAGCACTTTTATAATTCTCTACGCCTCCTGAAAATAATATTGACATTCCACCAGAAGAGTAATCAGTTAACATATTATCACAATGTAAATCAAATACATTGACATGAAAATGACTTGTGACATGCTTGTACAATTAAATTGACTCTTGGACTGTAATTAGTAGGAAGCAATTTTGGTATTTATGATTTTTTCATTACTTAAAGATGACTTGTTCCCATCATAGCAAGTTTGAATTCAACTTCGAGTGAGAAGCTCTCACGCGACCAAAACTGTGATTTTACAGAAGCAAAATACACTATGTCAAGGCTCCTGATCTAACTGCTGATACCATTGCTGTGACCTTTAAGGAAACTTATCTAAACAAGGTATAGATATAAGCACTTTTTAACATGATTAGCCGTGCACATTTGCAAGTCGTTAAAAACAACAAAGTAATTTTGGACATCCTTTCTTATGGTCTCTCCTCAAAAAACTCAATATGATGGAAAATCATCTTGTTCACTTGACTCTTGAACTATTAATTTGTTAGGCTCTAGATAAAATTATCTCTGTTCATGAATATGACCATAGAAACTGGAGAAAAGAGGAGAAGAAAAAAAACCAAAAAAAAAACACATACTTAACTGGTTTCTAATGAATACTTGTACTTAATACTTAGCACATGCTTGGGGTTCTGTCCAAAAAATCTGAATTAGGAACTTCCTTTTCATTTTACGAGAAATTAGTTTCTGCCACATCTGTCCCTCAGTTTCAATTAAAAAAGAAGAAAGGAAAAAAAAAAAAAAAGGAAAAAAAAAGAAGAAGGAAAAAAAAAAAAGAAATCTAAGAGGAATTTTAAAATGGCTTTTAAAAAAAATTGAACAGAAAAATGTTAAAAAGTCCAATTTTGTTTTAGTCATAAACATGAAAATCTGAAATACATTTCGAACAGCAAGATTCATCAAAGAGAATAGTTGGTGGTGGTCACTGTTCTTTATTTAAAGAATACTTTCAATAGTAGAGGGAAAATGGCAATTACAGTTCGGCAGAAAATATAAACATGCCTAATTTTAACAACAGCCCTGAATTTTATACAGAACCAACACAAGCCATTACAAAAAAATGTGATATTCATATCACTTAATACCATCACTTTCCAAGTTCATGGACTCTTATTACATCAGAAAAATAAATAAAACAGGAAATAAATGTTAGAGAGGCTGCCTATAGTCTCTAAATCATTAGGGTGCATTCTTGTATTAGCACAAGAAGCTCACTTTACACAGTTTTACATAAATATATAACACAAAATAATGCCACAGTGGTACAGCAGCCCTACCAATATATACATTTACAATGATTTTTAAAGCAAGAACAAATCAAGATACAAAATACAATATAAATTTAAGAAATACAATCATTCTGAACACTAAAATCAATATCAATGTTTAACTGAGTACAATTCTTGAATTAGACTTTCATTTTTATGAAAAATCATATTATATTTTATTCTGATCTTTAAAAAAGTAATTAACAACACCACAATACTTTAGTTTTGACCCATCACTCTGGTACTGCTGATACAGAAAATCTCATGCGCTTTACCACTACTTCCATTACAGATTTATGTACTGAGACAAGAATGTTTCATGTACCAATGAACATGTTTTTTTGAAGGGGGGAAAAAAAAGAAAAGGAAAAAAGAAAGAAAAAGAGAAAAGAAAGTAAATATCTAGATCTCTTCATAAAATTCAGTCAACCACAAATATAAATTAAGTCCAACCATTTGTTCTGAATTAGTATTATAGTTGATGTTACAGGATTAATAATTGTACAGTTATTTTAGAAAATATAGTTTACACCTTTCAGATGAAAACTCACAGAGCTTCAAGACTTAAAAGTATCCCAATAGAATTTGTTCATATAACTTCTTTAAGTGCCTTAGGTTGCCCATGGACCTTGGATATCCAATAAATGTTTTCATGTGTGTATAGGGAAGGAAGCAAGAGGGCCACACCCCTACCCCCTGAAAATTTTGAAAGGGCCCCTAAGACTTTAGTAATAAAACATTTTATTTCCTTATTATTTTGATTCCCGATTTTCCCTTTTTTACTCTGACAGTCTAGTAAATTTTTATATGACCTTTAGGGAAGTGGCTTTGCAAGCAATCTGGCATTTGTGAAAACAGTTTTTGAGATAAGATCACTAGAATTTATTATTAGTATCAATAGTTATAACTTTGTTAAAATTGTTACATTTTTTATTCATTTACTAGTAAATATGTCGTACGTAAATAATAAAAGTGTAATAGCAGTGGAGGCCCAGACATGTAATTGGCCTTTGTCTTGTTTTATGCTGCACCTGCTTGTAAGTGTGTTAACGGGAAATTAAACTCTTCAAAAATGGAAAATGAAATTTTTTCATTAATCTCTAAGAAATGCATTAAGAAGGAATGTGAAAATTATTGGGACATTAGTGTCTCCAGTATGATTGAGAGACTGGATAGCCAGTATTGAGAGGAAGACTGAAATCAAAGATAGAGGCAATGGAGGTATCAAGTGACTTTTGTGCAGAGATCTTGCCAGAAGAGATACTTATGGTGTTTATAGATCTAAGAAAGCCAATTGACTAAATACCCCTACTAAAACTATGGGATATGATGACAGATGAAAATATAAATACTGTGTACATAAGTGTTACAAGGAGCCAATAGACTGATTGTTAGGGCTGCATAAAAGTAGGCTATAGTAATTCTTCAGCATTTAAAATACAGGTCCAAGACAAGGTCGTTGAATTTTCCCAAATCAAAACACAATATGTATAAAATGATTTTTCACACCTGGATGTATGCAGACGATCAAGTGGTCATAGCCAAAGATGATATCAACTACATGACTAGAAAATTAATATCAGAATCTGTAAAGAGAAGACTGGTTGTAAATATTTCAAATGGAAAAGATATGGTTGTGGAAGGAAATGGATGGGAATTGTGAACACACAAAGATAAAATTAAGTATGGAAAAGAAGTCAATTATCTGGGATTCACTATAACAAATGATGGTCATGACAACAAAGATATCCTAAATAAAGTAAATACAGGCAGGCAAATTGTTAGAACATAGCATCCATTGGCTTGGGACTCATAATAATAAGAATAAAAAGAAACCAACTTCACCTTGTATACAGCAATAGTTACAAGCTGATTTACAAATGGAGCTGAGATATGGACTACAAATGCAAGAGGCAGAAGTAGAATTTAAGCAACGGAAATGGAATATTGGATTGATTGATTTCCAGGTACGTCAACTGCTATGGTCTTAATTCCATTAGAGACTGTTTTATTCCAGGAGGTGGCAGTGATTCCTTCCCAGCTGGATGGTGAGATATGGTGCTGACCTACACATTGGCATGGAGGATTTCCCTCTCCTGGTATCCCACTTCCATAGTGGGACACTGCTCCATTGAAGACAAGCCCTAAGTCCCCAACAGGTATCCTGACATAGGTGGTAGTAGTGCATGTAAGAGTGTATGCATGTGTAAGGGGAGAGGAAGGACAGATGGCATGTGGTCCATGGACCATTAAGTTCTGGCATTCACTTGGTAATGATCAAACCACAGAAAAATACGGATCAGAGCAACTGGCCACTAGAATTCTCCTTCAGACAGTGGCTGAATTCAACCTAGCTATATACCTAAGGTCAAAAATATGCCACCCATCAGTCTCAAATCCTAGGACCTCCTGGTCAAAGTCACTACAAAGATAGAAGCAATACTCTGAGGTAAACTCAGCCAGTATGAGATAAAGCTATCCAGTTTCCCCGTCCCCAAAACAAAGAGAGAGAGAGAGAGAGAGGGAGGGGAAAAAATAAAGAATTAAAATACAAAGATTTAGAGAAATAACAAAAAACAATCGCTGAAATGATGCAAATAAATTTCAATGCCCATACTATAGTATTGTCTGTATCTTCATTGGACAATATTTTCTCCAGCTGTAACATGTATCCACCCATAAATATACCTGTAATTATGGTTTTTGCCCGAAATAGAAACTACAGGTCTGACACGGAATTCTGGAATCTGTCAGGAGGCAATTTTCTTTTCTGTAGATACTTTAAACAGTCCAAAATTGATTTCTTTCAAAACAAAATATAGATACACCACATAGAGAAGCAAACTACCAAAATACTGTTTCTTTCGATAAAAAAGAAATAGGCCAACACTGTCCAAATTAATACATAATTTCATAGTTATAAACATTTTACAAATTTTAAATATCAATGGGGTGTTATGAAAGTTCATTTATGTTTAAAAAATAATCGTAAAATATGATTCATGTAAAATACCAAAACTTAAGCTAAATATGAATAAATTGTATTCATAATTAATTACTACTTTAAACAGGGGTGGAAATGACTATTTTATCCTCTTAAGGTAGATTTTAATGTTCCACACATTTACTTATTATGTGCACACATCAATAAGTTCTACAATACGAAGATAATTTTTAAAAGCTCTCCTTTCTAGGGGAAATAATTTTAATTTTTAATAAAAACAACAATAATTGTAATTATTGAAATGAATAGTAATTGTTGTATCAGTACAAGAATCTGTATGTGCAGAAATGACAATTGAAAAAATGTATACTTCAGAATGCCATTATTAACAATAAGACCAACTTAAGGCACAATGGTATATCTTATAAGAAAATGTCATGTAATTTTCTAGAAAAAGTAACAATATGCATACCAGTTTAAAACACTGGTATTATAATGTACAAAAACTTACTTTTCCAAACTTCACTGAATTAACTTTATATCATCATAAAATTATATTCTTGTCATATTACTCTTTAAATGTATGTTGCAAGTGCACAATGAATATAAATCTACATTTTAATTATATCTTATAAATATTAATCAATCACACAAACTCTTTACTTGCAGCAACAAGGAGTAATTTACTATTATAAAGATTTGATGCCAAGTGTATTTTTACCTGGAAATAAATTGACTGAATTTAATGTCAACAATAAAAATCTTTTAACAACGAACATTTTATACAGAATCATAACATTGATTTAATTGCAGAAATTATATTGCAAAATATTGAGGGGAAAATTGCAATTTAATAGTGTTTTTTTGGTTGTTGTTTTTTTTCCATAATTTAGTTTGGAAAGCTCTTCAGTCGTGTAGCAATCAGAATGTGCTGTATTAGGCATGTTACATGAAGACAATTTGTGTAACATTTATGTTATTGTACAGTTTTTATTTTCACACACATTTATCTATATTTTTATACAGTGGAGTCGCTGTATTCTATTTCCATTTTAACTACTCCATGCATTTTATTGAGATTATTGGTCCATTTTCAATTCTTTTTATCAATGTTATTTGTTTTACATCACTGATAATGGTTGCTACATGACCAAATATTTTCTACTATAAAACATTTAATAACAAGATCTTTATTTAATTTATAATAATATATTACAGCAATCCACACATCACCTCTTTCTGACACCATGAATAGTCTTTAGAGACACATGCTCACACAAAGCTGCTGCTAGGCTGATCCAAATACACAGATCTACGGTTACGACACACTTTAGTATCACGCTTGACCTCATTAGGTCGCACAAAACGAGCATTGTTAGAAACTATTTCTGCAGGTGGTCTGAAAGACGGATTACTTGATACCCAAAGAGATGATTTAGCAGGTAAATGCTTTGGTTTAGGAGGAAGAGGAGGAGGATCACTGAGGTGGCGTGAACGATTGGAAGCTAGCTCATCAGTGGGTTCATTCTGCAACTTTGAATCTAAAATCACTGGATCTATAACAGCATTATCTAGAGAAGAACGATTACAAGGATTTTCATTGGATTTAGCAGCAGAACAAGATCTGTCAACTGCTGGTCGAGGAGGAACTTTCCCTGCTTCTCTATTCTTATAATCAACTAATGATGACGATGGTCTACCTAAAAAATACTCATCAGATTCATGTCTCTGATTTGATATTCCATCTTGACTGAAATTATCGTCAAAGAAACGTGACACTAGATTGGCAGATGAATCCTTGTCTCCTTTACATCCACACTTACTGCTATTGGCACCCATTAGCAAACTTTCATGACTACTTGCAAGACCTTGAGGATTATCTGAAGTTTCATAAAATTTTGAATTTGTTTCATCTGGGCGGCGAAGTTTCCGTATTTTCTTTCCAGCTTGAGGAGCATTTTCTTTGTCCTATAACAAATTAATAACACACAACTATAAAAAAAATTCTGATACAAATTATCACAGTATCACATAAAATATATTCAGATTCATGTAACTTAAATAAGCTGCTTACAGAAAAACAGTAGCTGGTAGAGCTTTGAAAATTCATGATGTCAAAAGAAATGTCATTCACGATCCACTCTACGATACCAATGTACAAAAGAAATAGCAAAGAGTATAACTTCTAACTACATTGAAGCACTTCTAGCATTTTAAATTGTGTTATGGTCTCATACTTGAAGTATAAAGCTTGCATGGACTTCCAACAGAACCAAACATTATGAAAATTATTTTTAGAAATCAAATATCTTTTAATGCGACACATACCAGAGTGCTTCTGCTATGAAGCTACACTATGAATATTTAAGCTTGTCTTTAAATTTATTCTTCACATCATAGAATTTCACAATATTATTCGGGGTACCGCCACCAAACTGTAATTTCCCTGTTTAGTGAATTGTTCCATCATAAGGAAAGGGTGAGGATCTGAGGTTCACAAGCTTGGAACACTTTGTGCCACCAAAGTTTCCCTTGTTCATTTTTATTCTTGATTTTAAATACAGGACATATTTTACTATTTTAATGAGTGCTATGTTAATGTGCTGTAGGACAAGTAAAATCTTTAGGGATCATCTTATTTAGGGATAATCTTTAGGGACGTGATCTCTGTACTATCACCTTAATCAGTACAAGTAGTCACCCTGAATATTATGCCAAGCTCCACTCTGCACAATAGTGTGGAGCTAGTATATAGTGGTAAGTTTTACTCAGCACAATCAATTTTTGCAAAATAATTGTCTAAATGAAGAAAAGACGTAAAAGTTTATTAAGGAAGCACACACTGTTCTGCAAATATATTTAGGACTAATCAGTCAATAATATTTAAATAAATATAGAGGTAGTATTTGCCAAACCAAAAATGTTTCTTTCATTGTCATGGTACAACAAGTTTGTAAGAATTACCTGCTTTTTCAAATCATAAACCTTGTCTTTCTCTCAGATATGATGGAAGTTTTTATTTATTCTTGAATGTCAAAAATAAGTGGAACTGTTTGATAATAATAACTGATAGACATCCATTGAAGAGAAAAGAAAGTAAGAAATGAAATTCCATGTAACAATTAAGTGACCATTTGATTTTCTGTGAAATTTAATTTCAGCGCTTATCAATATTAGAATGTTTTCTCGCTCAATACCAGCTGTAATGAACAGTTCAGGAACTAGCTGTTTGAAGTTAGAATCAAGAATGAAGCCATTTCACTTATAAAACAATGATTTACAAAGTGCACTATGTTCATGGGTATTAGTATGGAGTAGTAACACTAGAATGGAATATTAACATAAAGCACAAATGCCTGTGTACATAATAATAACACTAATAATAATAATAATAATAATAATTATTATTATTATAATTACAATAAAACAAAAAGGTCACTTTCATTTGCTACAAGCATTGAAAACTTCTATTTTACAATAAAAGTAATATAAAACATTGAAATGTGCAAAGGCTCATATGACATTACATCCAAAAAAGTTGGCCACCATTTGAAGTTATGATTTTGGATAGGGCAAATGACATCCCCCATGACTATAGAACTTGTATTCAGAAACAATGTGATGACACACTGTTCATCATACAAAATTTAAATTATGAAGTAGAGGTGGTAGCTTTATCTATATTGCAAGTGGTCTTGAGAACAGACAACAAATGACAAACATAATTCACTTATACATCAGTCTCTTGTTTGATGTAAATAGTGAAACAAAATGCAATATGAATACAACAGTTTCCTATGAAACATGAAACAATGAGACCATTATTTACACCAGAACATCACAAATGTGAAATGAAACGTGTATGTATTATACACAAATTTGGGAATCAGACTGTGACCCTAACTATTATTTGGTACCTCCATTGTTTCAAAATTATGAATCGTTTTATACAATTTTTACGTTCTAAATACCATAACTTGGGATTACTTTGCTCCACTTTTTTGAGGTTTGATTCTAGAGCAATTTTAAAAATGGCATTTTTGTAGAATTTTTCATTGTTTTATAATTTTATTAGCTACTTTAGTGTTAGTAGTATTTACTGATGTTGCTATATGTCACAAAATTTATTTATACTCTTTATATTTAATTTCAAATAGATGGAGAAAAGTTACCATAGGATGGGGATTCTTTACACCAGCCACCAAAAGTAACCGTTACAGATGAATTTTTGTGTTTAGAGCATTGTATGACCTTTATTGCAATAGAAAATACAACTCTAGAATCAGAATCCAAGTAAGAAAAATGACAAAATATTTTTTGTAAGAGCCAAAAAATGTTAAATAGTACATACATATGTAAAAGTAAGACACTGTTAATTGGAAGAAAAGACTTTGTATATTTCATACAGTTCTCTTCCACATTCTTGATTCAGAAATTCAACAATATCTGACAGTGGGGATTTGCTCCTCTTTTGTTGTGAAGCAATGTATCTCCAAAGAGGGAAAGAATATAACCTCTGAAAAAAATTGCTTTCTCATACTCATAAAACACAACTAAGCTCAGAATTAAAATATGATATGGAGATGCAGATAATGAATTCTTAAAATGTACACAATTCACTCACAGATTGCCTTCAGTTTGCTGAGTTTTTAAATGATTTTTAATAACTCTCTTTTGCCTTCTGAACACAAGCCTCGCTTTTGAACGGCAGAAATGACTTTAATGACCGATATCCAAAAAAGTGGTCTGCCAATACTAAGAATGTGCTTTACTTCACCCAAAAAAATTCCCGCATAATGGTGCAGCTGCTCAGATTATACATACAAGTCAAGGAAGCTTTTCATGCAAATGGAGCAAAGTTTGAGTCCAAGGAGCAAAGTAACCCTAAGGTAAGGTAATAGACAAATATTTTGAGGTTTGTATTTCATTATTAAGCAACAGGAAAAAACAAACTGTACAATAAAAATTTAGTAACTCAAAGAACCAATTAATTTCAGTTTATTAAAATCTAAATTAAATATCAGATTGTTCGTTCTTGAACCTGTTTTACCTCACCCGGAGGCTAACTAGTTCCAAATTATTTTATTCAGTACATCATTGTTTTTCTCATTTTTCTCAGGTAACTTACAAATAGGGAGAGGATGATGTATCAGTATGTTAGCCTCTAACCATTTAATACAATAGGTTCACCAACAGTGTCTCTCCGAGTTCTGATTACAATGAGAAAATAGCAAGGGTAATGGGCTTTCTCATTGAAGTGAACATGGAAAATATTTAGGTCAATCATGATCTGGTAATGAATTAGAAATGACTAAACAGGAATATTAATCATAAGTTTAGAGCTTTAGTCAATATAATATATATTTGAAATTGTTAATTATTAATCACTTTTGAAGCCCTGTGCTTATACAACTTAAAACTAGTGATGCTAAAACAGCATGTACTTTCTTGTCCAGACTTTCATGCAAAATTACGCAAGGAGGACTCAAATTTTCGAAAAATTGTACATGTCCATAATTCAAAATCTATCTTCAAAGGAATAGATTTTATTAAGGGAAAAAATTTCTATCTTTATAATTGCAGTAGTAGGAAGGCACTGAACAAATTTTAAATTTTTGAAAACTGAGTATTTTACTAATATGAGATCTGCACCATTCTCTTAAACGTTCTTCACACTTCCAAATAAAAAAATTTAATCAAAAACGATAGAGCCATTATTTTGAAAATATCCCAGGGGCTTCATGTAAAGTACTCCCAAAATTAAAATATCCATTTCAAATTCAAGGGGCCGTGAGATCAGCCAGATCAATTAGGGAATATCAATTTTGGAGAAAATCGGTTGAACGGTTTAGCTGCTATCGTTGTTCACAGATGGACAGACATACAGACGGATCATCAAGGACCCATAAAACATGAATTCTGGCTACACCATGTGTTGGAGGATTTTTTCTATGTTTAGAAACGGGATCTATCCACTTTTTCATTACCAGAGCCCTGTAATAAGAGTTTTTCTGACGAAAATTCTCCTTTTTTTGCACAGCATTGCATAACTTTCTCGCTTGGGAGTAGAGAGAAAGCATTACATGACTTTCTCTCTACTATAAAGCGAGAAAGTAAAGCAATTAGTAAAGGTCTATTCATTCTCCAAAGAAAAATCCACTGAATAACATTTTCTTCTCCAGTTACTGCACTCTCTTTGGTCAAACAATTTAAAAAGAAAAATCCCTTTATTTATAGAGCAATAAGTGGTTAAAAATGACCTTTAAGAGCAAGTTTGTTGATCATTGAAGAGTGTGCTAGCACGATACAGCTTAATAACAAGCACATCATAGTGTTTTAGCCACATGTAATACACATCATCTTAACCAATTGCTTTTTCAACATTTTGACATATTTCCTATCTGAACACCTACAGGTTTAATAGTATTATTTTGACTTATGAGATGTTTTGTTTACTTTGAACATTTAAAGTAAACAGCATATAATGGCAATCTGTTTAAATAAAAAAATAAACTATTTTGTAATGTTTCCCATCCACTACAATTAATTTTCGGACCGATTAATAGTTAGCCATTAGTAGTAAAGTTAAGGCAGTAAACCAATTATTAAAGAACTTTTAGTGACATCAATTAAAACTACTCCAACTGTTTATGACATGCTGGGAGAGGTGAGATGAATTCTCCTTCAGGAATAAAAAATAAAACTGATTTCAAGTTTCAGTCAGTGCAACCAACCCTTAAAAAACCAGAGATGTTTATATCTTACCTTCAGAAAGTCTGGAAGTTCAGAATTAATTTCAGTTCCTCTCTGATCTTCCAACCTACTCCTTTGTGCTCTTTTCAGTCCTTCATACAGTTCTGTAAGAAGACAACAAAAATGAATACAACTTAAAGTTATTAATTTTGAAATGCATCCTCACTACTTTAATATATTTTATCAGTCACATGTGTCTTTAACCCCTGTTAACAAGCAACCCTGCATGTTAAGAAATTTAACATCACTAGCCATGGATTTGAAGATCCTTAGCAACATAAACAACCATCGATTCATCTCAAATCAAATGTTTGTTAAGGAAAAACATGGCGATATACAAAACAAATCAGATTCAAACAATTCAGAAGTAATTCTCATTGGTTTGGGGAATAATTATTCTTAATTGTAATATTAATAGTACAATTAGAAAAATGTATATTAGGTAAATTAACCTCATTTTCCTTACATTCCACCAAATTATACTATTCCAGTAATTGTATTCACTGACGATGTGGATCCCCCCTGTTGAATGTCACAAATTTCAACCGGAGGCCCATTCTTCTGAAAACTAGCGTCCTAACTCGAAATTCAAAGGCGATTACAATGGTACAGAACATTTCTGGTGTCACCACTGGAAGTCAATGCACCAATTTCCTAAACAAACTCGTTTCTTTAGGTTCAGGAGAATTATTTGCATCCATATTTCTCAAACTACGATATACGAATATTGTTTATATAGATATATTGCAAGCAACATGCCACAATATCGTACTAACGTGCCGCAGCAACAGAATTAATGTGTTTATTATCACAGTAATGTGGTAAATTTTCGTATAATTCATGAGATTTTATGGTTATTGATAAAATGCTGAATATATTACGAAATGTTACAGTGTTATTACTGCCTCGCCCACATTAAAAATCGAGGTGGAGCGTAGCGGAGCCTCAATTTTTAACTTTTGGCCACGGCAGTAATAATACTCATAACATTTGTAGGTATGTTAATAGCTATTAAATTACTAGATGAGCAGGTCTGACATAAAAGAGATTCTGGGGATTGGTAAAATAAATAAATAAATATATGTTTGCTGTGAAAACCAAATTTAGAATAAATATATTAAAAAAACAGGGTTGATGCACATTTCAAATTTCAAAATTCCCAAGACTATTTTTCTAAAACATAATTGTTGTTTGGTGTTCACAACCTAAAACAAGAATTAATTATTTTATTTCATTTTACTATTTATTAATTGAATGCTAAATGGAGTTGTTTCAATTCTGAGCCTTTTAACAGTATTTCACAGGAGTAAATATAGCAAAAACGTTTTACATTTACTTACTTTCTTAATACAGTTATTATTTCATAATTAAAACTCCCATTAAACATTACTTTTTGTTTCTTTTCTGAGGGATACACTAAGTGAAAGTGAAAGATGTCGGATCTATGCGTTTTAGCCACCTACCCATGTCAAGAAACTCAAATGTTGATGTAACAATAAGCTGCAAAGGTGATTAATACCATCCGTATATAAAATACCTTTTCAAATGTATTCTTGTCAACTAATCCAATGTTAAATTGTTTCGTGTAATTCAACCTCTGTCAGCATAGTCAACAGTCCTCTGGGCCAGTCTGGAACTTCAATATGCCTCTAGAGTAGCACTAATGAAGTTGGTAAAGGTTCTAGGCAACTGGAGAAAGTGAGGTAGTTCGGCTTTCCTCACCCAATCAGAAAGTGAGGAAAAACCCAACGACCCTACAAGTTACTCCTTTCAAAGCATGAAAGCCATTATGCAGCACCACCTCTCAGCAGCTCTTACTTGTACTAACTACACACACTGTGGGATCCTAATGCTATGTAGAAGCTACAAATTGCATCTCTACAATAACTGAAATATTAATTTGACTTCTATTTATTACAATACAATTGACAACTACACACTAAAACATAATTTTGATTCACAGAAATCTTACCATCACTCTCTGAACGACCCTGTAGTTTTGCACCTACTTTCCATTTTGATATCAGAGGTTGTTTGCTTGTTGTCGTTGGCTTGGCTTCTGAATCATCTGCAGCCGTTTTGCAAGAATTTCCATTCTTCTTGCTTTTGACACGTGACTCCTGTGAGAACAATTTTTTAATTGATATTGTTGTATATGAAGCTTTAAATTATTAACAACAATACAAATTCAAGAAACAAGTATGCATATAAAACACGTGATTTAATAAAGAAGAAACCATACCTTAACTTTGTCTAGAAAAGCTGAATCTCTTCTAAGAAGTCGACTAAGTATTCCAGAAGAATACTCGGAACCCCAGTCTTCAGACTGAAGAAATAGAAATATGTAAGATTGTATAGAAACCTATGATTTAATTTGCAAAAATTATATCTACACAAAGTTTAACAGATTAACAGAAACAATCTTTCATGGACAGGCAGATATATAAGATTCAAAAAGACGTGTACCTTCAAAACATATTGATACACAACAATAATGGAATTCAAGACCAACTTCTCTGCAATCAATAGACACAGATTATGGTAATTCAGATTACAGATCATCGTCATTCTGATTACTGAAAACTTGTTAATGTTTGGTAATGCCTGAATACTCCATCAAGTAGGCACTGTGAAAGCCTCAAAATATTTTATGAATATCATTTTAATGATATGAATTTCACTGTCTGTCTAGTTGTTATATTACAATGATTTTGAAGTATTAATGAATGTATGCATGTGTAGATTCCCAAACTAAAACTCCGAAATCTTTAAAAACAAGCATGTAAATTAGATAGAGAGAACAGATTTTCACCATATTTAATATAAGTTGTTAGAAGTGTTTTGATTTGCATCATCACAGTTGCCTCCTTAACAATTACAATCTAATTACTCTTATACTGTCAATTTTTGTTTTATGATTTCATCATATGAATTTATTTCAAGTGTTTGTTTAGACTATTAATAATAGTAGAATAAATTCATTGAACCCTTGTAATACATTCTTTATTTTAAAGTGTTTCTGATAGCCCCTTGTTGATTCAGATTTATTACAAGCATTGAAAATTATCATAAATTTTGCCAGTAATATGATTGCTGACATTGATTTCTTCATAGATAAGACTATAAAACTGTTTTTATTACATAATTGGGTTTACAATTGAAGGGCTCAGTAGAAAACGGGGCTATTCCACATTTTTTGTGAAATTGAGTTATTAGCAGTATACAGAACTTCAAATATTATTCTTTTAGTGTCATATGTTATTTAAGTCCAGTATGGACTTATATGCACGTGAACTGTGTTTGAAAGTTTAGAAATATATTGAGTTATATGAGGGAACTTCAGGTAAAACACTCATTATCTCAGTACTATGTCAGTGTGGGGAAACCCCTTTTTCTACTGAGCCCTTTAATTATTGATTTGTGAATTACGATTAACTGTAGTGATAATTATATTGAAGAATATTATCCTAGAATTTATTAAAATGGATTTCATTGTTACTTCTTTAGTTAATATTATTAAACACTATTAATTTTTTGTTAAAGTCAGAAGCCAACTCTCATATGCACTTATTATGCTGCATAATAAACAATTTATGAGTAAATCACATTATACACATCTACACTCATAATATCAACCCTATAACAATGTGCTTTATCCAATTATACAATGATTTCCTCTTTCTCGGGAGTTCATATGATCCAGCAAATCATTGAAAAAAATCAATTGTCTTGGCTGAAACACAGACACATGGGAGACAGTTCCAACTGTTGACAAGGATATGCTTCCAAACTCCAGTCCTGGCATTCTCCTTCCAAAATTTCAAATCATGTCTTCAAAGCTTTATGACACAGACCCTATTCATGTTTTGGATGTTGTATCCACTATTTAGGACCCAAACTTTTTCAACAATACTGTTACTTATTCTTCCGTGTAGTTGTGTGGGGAGGTGCAGTTCTTCACCTCTTAGGATAGATGAAATGACAGATCAGTGGATATCCATGTGGTTTTTCTTTGAATTTTTTTCGCTATGCCCCTTATCTTTATTAAATTAGGGGGTCCGCATAATTTTGGAATATTCAAGAATGAGTCTAATACATTAAGACCAATCAGTATACTCAATTAAAATCAAATTCCATGTAGGATAATTAAAAATTTAAAACCAGTATAGTTAGCTTCAAAACCCTCCTGCATAACTTGAGTAGGACAGGCAGGGCTACTTATGATTTTGTATGATAATTTTGAAAAAACATTGGAATTTTGTGTCTCAACTATGAGCAAATCTATTAGTGTTGACACGTTCTAAAGATTTGTATGTACATGTCATCACCATGAATACCTACATTAATTTCTGTGAATTTATTTATTAAAATTAATTTGAATATGTGTTTTCACTACCTATGCAACAGAAAAGTGAATGGATATTTAAAATTTTATAGTACAAATATACACACTAAACATTTGCAATCTCTTAATCTCTAAGTCACCCAAGTATGACAAGAACACAAAAAAATATATGTATGAATTCACATATTTTGAGCAAGTAGGCTTAATGACTTCTCCTTCTGATCAGCCTTTTCCACCCAGTTTCGTAACAATCCACAGAGCAAATTCTGAGATGATCTTTTTTTTGCTTGTGGCAGAAAATGGTGATTTTTCTCCTGTCCTCCAAATCATAGACATGTTTTAAGCAAATAAATAAATGCAAAATACCGAAAACTTTCCATATCTAAAGAAATAAATCTTTTCGGAAGATTAATTATCAAACATAATACACTGTAGATGAAATGAAGAGTGAGTGAAGCAACGATTTAACTGTAATAAATGGAATGGAAGAGAGCTTTCTTTCAAAACAATGTTTGGTGAGAAGGAAAGAACAATGAAGTGGGTGACAAAATCTATGGTAAAAATCTCACAGCTGATGTAAACCTCAAACAACTTGTTCTCTTGAATTTCAAGCACATAAAACGGATATGCAATGTAGGTGCACCTACAAATACAACAGAACTTCTGACTGTCAATTTTCTATACAAGACATTAAAATACTGGACCTGAGGGAATTATGGAAAAGAGTACAATATCAATTCACCTTTTTTTTTTTAAACATCAACATTTTTACAATACACATCTTACACATTTAACATGACAACACTTAACATGACTTACTCTAACTGATCCTTGGTCAGATGTTCCTCTGCCACCATCAGCTTTTCCTTGAAGTAATTCTTCAAATACTCGATTTGTAATTTCATCTAACGTAGGCCCTGATTTCACTTTTGGAGGATTTTCACTCTTCCAAGCTGAAAGTATTAAATATACTCAGGGTATTTCAACAAAGTAAATATAGAAAAACAATGTTTCTCTCTCATCTTCACCTTGTGATACATACCTTCACTTCTAGAGAGCACTTGCAATCTCTGATTATCAACTTCAGTAACAGGCAAAGATAATACTAAAATTTCACTTTCACCCACCTAAAAAAGAATAAGGTATCACATACACTTCAGGAATTTATGAAAGAAAGAAGCCTGTAAATATAAAATAATAATAATAATAATAATAATAATAATAATAATAATAATAATAATAATAATAATAATAATAATAATAATAATAATAATAATAATAATCTTCCTACTAAGAACATATAGAAATATATCGTGATAGTTTTACTTAACTAACTTACCAATCGCAAAGCAACAGAATCAAGTTTATATCCATATTTATGTAATAAAGGTCTCAAGACTTCTCCCAGAGTTTTACATGGATTTGCCTTCACCCCAATGGTCTTCCGATTAGGAAGTTCTAATCTAAAAACCACTCTTTGTTCAACATGAACTTCCTTGGCCCCAAGAGATGTTGAGTCTTCATCCAAAGAAATTTGCTGCAGCTAAAAATATAATAAACAACTGTATTCAATGCTAATACTTGTTATTTCAGAATGCAGCAAAATAGTTTTTATCATACTGTTAAAATATCAAGCTATACATTGTTAATGATATCCTATGTATTTTTACAAATAAGATTCAGATGTAGATGTAGATTCAGATAAGAATTAGATGTATGCAGATATAACAAGTTGCACAAACTTTTAAGAGAATAGTTATTATACTGGCTGCTTGTCAAGAATGAATAAGATACCTGTAATATTTGAATCTGGCTAATTTGTGAATAGGCCGGTTAATATTCACATTACCCACAATGGGTGATTAAAGTGACAAAGAAGGAGTAGCTGAAGGCATACTTTGGACTTTATCTGGAAGGGCTCAAATTATGATGATGAGGAATTGGAGATATGTGATAATCAGCAGTTTTGGGGAAATTTGTAAGGTAATCTCAGAAATAATCATGTAAATTTTTGGCTGTAAACATTCACAAAGAAGCTTATCTTTCAGTATCAGAAATCAATAGATCAAGAATTCGAAAACGTGAGAACAAGCAACTCTGAAACTTCTAGAAAATTCTAAAAGTTGTCAGTACTCTTTGTCAGTATTCTCTCCCTAGTAGGAGCATTCAAAGTCTCCAATAGTAACAATCAGATGTTTGTGTCTTGACATAAATTCTCATCCTCTACATCTTTCCTGTAATTTAGTTCAACATGTTACCAAGAACTAATGTGACTATTGTAATGTTTCTCTCATTCCAAATTCATCAAATGAAATTTATTTCAACATGATACCAAGAATTAAGGTCATTAGTATTAAGTTTTCTCTCATCCAATTTCACGTTAAACTGACAAATTGTTAGAGGCCTGATGATGGAGGCAAAATTTGACCTCCGAAACGTTGCCACAGCAATCTTGTATAAAATACTACTTGGAATGTAACAATGAAATTTGTTTTAATAAATGTAATTATGACTGTCTATAAAAAGAAGTATTAGAACCTTTATTATGAAATAAAATCTACTTGGTTCATTATCTTTTTCCCCTTTCAGTTTTTTATTTTTTACATTAGTTTCACAGAGCATGAAGAAAGATCAGTAAGTCCATTTTCTCACTTTAGTTACACTTGATAGGAAAGTAATGGTAAGATTTTTCCTGACCTATGATTTACTAAAGACAACACAAGAAAAGTAGGATTCTTATTTCACAATGTTTGAAAACACAAAATACTACATAGAAATCATTTAAAGAAAGAAATATAAAACCTACATTTTATTGCCAGAAAATTATTTTTGAAAACATTTAAAACAACAAAGTCCACATTAATCGAATGTTCAACTTATATCACAATTATAGTGATTCTGTATAATGGTATTATATGGGGGGGATCTTTTACATACAACTCAGATATCTACAAATATAACATGTGACACAGTATCATAACATGTATCACAGTGATGGATCCACAGGAAGGGAATATGGAGAAATTCCCTCTCCTTCCAAGAAACAATATAAATTTTCAATAATTAATTAATTTTCTAGGTCAAAGAATATTGTTAAAAATAAACCAACAAAAACATTAACCTTTTTCATGATATTTTAAATCTTACATAAAACTGTGATTTTCAATGTTAGTCCTAACAGAAACCTATTGTTTCCACATAGAAAAAAAATGAATTCGAAAAGTGTAGAATAATACCGTACTTTGTTGGCCATAGTTTTATTGCAATAATCGGTTTATTACACTGATAACATTTTCTTCCCCTTAATTCATAAATCCTACAGATATAAATTCTGCTACGCAGTAAAATAATGACCATTTGCTAAAATTTGTTGGTTAATATTTTGTTAGAATACTTTGAATTTTCTCACATGTTAACAAAATCTGGATTTTCCAAAACGATGAGGACATTACTTACAAGTAAGTTAGTCCAGTAGTTCAGGGAAGCTCAACTCATAAGTAACTGTTAGTCCCCGCCCCCCAAGACACGATATATTTCATATTCATCAGGTCTCAAATCAGAAGTCGATATTTGTAAATATATAAGTACTTAAAGACCTGTAAGAACTGTAACCTGTATATGCCAGTAACAACCATTGTAAAATTCTTCTGGATCTGTGACTATATCAATTGTGTTTTTTTGTTCAGATTTCTTTCGATCCATTAAGCAAATACCGAGATAGCCCCCTGACACCAAATTTTTAGTGGTTTTTACATAAATAAGTAAATTAAACGTGTAAGAACAATCAAAGAGTGGAGTCATAGGCTTCCGCAGCCAGAGTTATGTAAATGATTTTGGCTGTAATAATGACACCATGACAAAGGCTGTGTTGCTGACATTTCTACCATCTTGTCATGGTCTTCCTCAGCACTGCTCAGGGCAGAAGAAGACCACAACAAGATGGTCGAAACATCAGCAACACAGTCTACAACACAGTGTCACCTGGACAGCCAAAATCATTTACAGAACAATGAAACAGTTCTAAATACAGTACAAAAATGATTCTCTAGATTAACATAAACCTTTCTGGATTATCAAATTCTTTGGATTTTCAATGCGAACCAATAAAGTGGTATTCGTCTTTAATGCTAACAATCTTGTCTTAATCATTCAGAATTTACTTTGATGGTTACAGAAGTGAAGCAGATCAAATTTGCTGCTTCTGGTAAATTCCTCCTAGACCCAGTTTACAAATGTTTATATTGTTGTGAATAATAGTTTTTGTTTAAAATGTAAATATATCATACAATTTAAAGCTAATTTTATGTCTATGTTTAATAAATTTTTCAGCAACATATAGTTTTAACAAAATTATTAAGTTCCATCGGCACTTATAAACAAGAATGTACATACATAAAGTATTCAATTCATGCGAATTTTTAGCACCAGAATCAAAACCAAATTATTGGTGGTCTGGATTTTAGACATCTGAATTATTAATACTCTATTGTATATACAACATTGCACTGCCATGGAGTGTATTCTTATAGTATTCCAGGACAAAAACAAAAAACTCACTCTATCCGAGTTGCCCATGAAGACTTCAAAAGATGAATAATGAAGTCCACGCTTTTCCAATAGTCTATTTACAAGATCTTTTACACATTCATTTCTTCTTGTCTGCACAACAGTTGTAGCACCATCTGGCAAGATTACACGGCACAAAGCACAGCTTTCCCGTTCAGGTAGTTCTCCTGATGTTACAGACTAGAAAATAAAAGGAATTGAAAGATAATTTTAGCATTTAGCAAAGTTAAAAAATGTGTTATTTCAGAATAACAGAAAACAAATTGTAAACCAAGCGTTTTCAGCAGTAATGCAGAGAAAAGGAAGGAGATGCAGCACAGTATGCATAAAATCAGTAAATTACTCAGTGTTTGAAAACTTTACAATTTCAACTAAATGATGAATGAAATTTTGAGGCCAAATATTGTAGCACGAGATAAGAATAGGCAAAAGTAAGATGCAGAAAGTCCAATGTGGAAAGCAATAAATTAATGGCAAGTTTTCAACATAAGCATAATTTCCTTTTAATACACTAATTCAAAAACTCGTGTATCAGACAGCATGCAATACTTTAAATGCAAAATAAAATTACAGGATGCAATTGGTTAGCCTAGGTATAAATGAAATAATTTTCTGAAATCAAACCTTTATTTAAAACCTTCCTTTAATTATTTATTTATTCCTATATTCATTCAAGGAAATTTATGAAATAAAAAAATGAGATCAACAAGAAATCTAAGAAGAGATATTCAACGTACCCGACCAAGAGAGAAACAAGCAGCATGAAACATGAATTTAATTTTAGTTTTACACAAGTTCTAGAATGTAACATCATACAAATATTTATATAAAACGATGCAATTTCTATAAAAATCTGACGCTTTCCCAATAATCATAAAGCAAAATTATGTACTAGGGACACTGATGTCAATACAAAGTAAAATTATAACACAGCTCTTCAAGGCATGCAAGTCAACTGTGTTACTGGAAAACAATCAATCATTGAAGGATCAATCACAACTTTTACATTTCAGAACAAAATCTATCAATATTAATAGCTTGCACTTTTCCGTTGGAATTGATATCATGTATTAGAAACAAACATACAAGTTTCATTAAGACCCCTATAAATAACTTTTTGTTAAAAGAATTTATCATGATTTAAATATTATAGAAACACATGATTTTATTTTGTAACATTACAAACATATTTATAGCTAATTCATTATAATGATTTATTAAAAAGCAATTACATACATAGAATAAAAAGTTTTAAAAAGAAGTTTAATGAATATATAATGCTGAAATTTTTATTATGAATTTCTATTCTTCAAATATTTGCTAACTGAATAAATAATTGAATATGACAATAGAAAAGGAATTAGTTTACCAACTTCACATATACGCAGCACAAATAGAAGACTATTGGGGAACTAATAAAGTAAATATTGCAAAAGCAGCTTATGTTCAAATGTCCTAATACTTTCCTACAATTACGATCTTGCTTGTGTGCATTTCTTAAAACTGGGAAATTGATTCATAATTCATTTGGTGTTTTCATTGTCATTGTTATTGCTGTTATCGTTATATAATTATTATAATATTATATTATTATCATATTTAACCTTTTGCACTACGTTCGTCAATTACAATTTCAGGGAGATAAAAACAAACTGAAATTAACTCACTCTCATACCCACTGAAATAAAGTAAAAATTTGAAGAATAACTAATCTTAGAAAAAGAACGTCTAAAATACAAGGCTAGTTGTGGACATTTGTTCCCAAATAGTATATTATAAGTCAAAACACAAGAATACCTGTCGGCTAAAAGAACCTCGGAGAGCAAGATCCCAGGATACAAGAGAAGACCTGCTGCTAGTAACATCACTACGCACAGACACAGTATCTTCAGCATCCTGTTTTTGATGTAGCATCCGAAGTTTATTATATTCTGATTCACCACGATCTTTCGATTTAGAGCGATTTTTACGGTGCCATGGCAGCAAAGATTTGCGGCGGCAATCTTCAGCATCACTGCGACTTTTCTTTAGCTGTAACCAGCATTTTAGAAGCTCTAAGCATTGATACAGCACAAGCCATTCATATGCTCACCACCAAGACAAACTCAATATCGTATAAGCATCACAAGAAAGAGTAACAATCATGCCAAAATAACTTGAGAAATAAACAATTAAACTTACTTTACTATGACTTTTGGGTGAGTTTTCTTTGTGTTTCATTTGGAGTCCAACATCCAAGTCATCTCCTCCAGGAAAAGGTAAATCTTCACCAGATAATTCTCGAACTAAGCAATCTTTATATAGATCTGATTTAATAAAACGTGGATAACTGTCAAATTTCATTAAATTAAATATCTGTTTCTGTGCTTGCATGAACAGCTCTGGAGTGGCTTCACCAAGTTTTTCCTGAGTAACTTGTCGTGCATGTGAGTCCACATTGACAGGTTCCAAGGCCCCAAGGCACAAATGACGGTCAAATATATCCCTGGCTGCTTTCTTTCTTTCAGATTTGTCTGTTAATTCTCTATATTTTTCACAAGCAACCCAGAAGTATATATTCTCATGACTGAACTCTTTTTTAAGAAATTCCTGGAACAAAAATAATATTATTTTTACAAATAAAACCTTAAAAAAGTACATAAGACAAGAAGTACAAAAAGTTTTCTTTTTCAGGTAAATAAATCTATCATGACAGAGAGTAAAAGTATAAGTCAAAAAAATTAAATTTCAATTGCTGAATCAAGTGATAAAATTTGGTGTCTTTAACACAATTCTCAACAAATCACGATATACATAGTATACTGCAACATAATGGAAGTGAATCAAGGAGTCACTCCTACGAGATATAATGCTGCTATAAAAGCAATCTTTTACATGAATTTCACTCCTAACATAATGCTAAGAAAATAATAACTGTATTCTATCTTGCAAGCCCCCTGATCCAAATATGCAAATTCCACATAACTCAACTACAAATGAACTTACAGCAAATGTATGAAGTCCAGCAGGATCTTCTAGCAGTTTCTCAAAAGATGTGGCCCAGCTAGCAACTCCCCGTTCTGCTTCTTCTGGCTCCAAACTTGCTTCTTGATCGGAATGCTAGGAAAACAAGAATTTTTATATTATTGTTAACAAAGCAGTAACTAAGATGATTGAAAACAAACAAGAACAATGACAAGTTACAAAGGGAACTTGGAAAAAGTAGATTCCAAAACAATGATACATAAATGAACTACGATCCTCTAAAAAATATGCCGTAGTTATCTTTTTATACAATTTACCTTTGCATTACTAGTAGAAACAGGTTCTGTTGTCTTTGCTATGGTTGAAGAAGGACATTTCCTTCTAAATGATCGCGATAAGAAAGAATTCAATCGCTTGTCTAACAATGATTCGCTTTCTCTGAAAGACATCAGAACCATCTTCTAACACACATGCCAAACAGAATTGTATGGGATGGAGTAACACAGCTTAGCAACACTATCAACTGCCTTGTGGCTAGAATTCACAGCACACAAGCAGGAAGCAGAATCCACAATTCAGATAAGAAGTTCCTGTTTCAGGTCGCGTAAATTCAATTTGTCTGTTGCACCAATAACTTGTATAACATTCATTGCCACATTAAAAATCATCACACTATTACAACGACAAGAAAATTTAAGTTTCACAATATAGAAATTTGACAGAAGAGGTAATTCAATTATCCAGCATAATCGGTACAATTTTCCTATTAAAAAATGTCTACAATATACTGTTATATTTCTGGCATCCACTCGTTTTCGAACATTTTAATAAAATAAAAACTGTTTTAAGTCAATTTTATAAGCAGTTTTATTAAAGTGCTTTTTGGACTTCCTGATTCCTGCTTAAAACCGTAATATTTACATTAAGCGTTCTTAATTGAACGGAATGAAAGGAATCAACCGAAATAAAGGAATTCCACGTCATGCAAAAAGCGGAGAAGGGACTGCCGAACTTCACGTGCGCCTTTCTAGTAGTTGCATCAGTTACGCAGTGGCACTTTTATCATTTTTATCTCTCGGAACAGGCCACTTGTGGGCACGCCCTAGCGGCCGCTATCCTGAACGCGCCCGCGCCCGTGCCCCCGCTCGCGTCCGCGTCAGCCCCCGAGCTCCGCTCGATGGGGAGCCACCCCCGCTCTGTCGGAGAAGACGGGGTCGCGAATTCGGAGGTCTGCAGAAGGAGCACATCCAGGGAGCACGCGCACGGGCACAGACGCAAGGACGAACCTACGGGCGTCCAAAGAAAACGAAACGTACAGGAAGTAAAAGAGTTGAAGAGTAAATGTCATCAAGTAGTAAATTGCCGTCCCACGGTCGGCGCGGTGCGGAGCGGCGGCGAGAATTCGCTTGGGAAAGCTCACTAACGTGAAAGCAGCGGAAACAATCCGTGGCACATCCTCACGTCAGAGGGAAGTAGGTCCCGTAAGAAAGCGGCGTAAGTCCGATCCCGGCGTCGAATAATCTCCTGCCACCAACCAAGTTTTCTTTTCCGTTTCACGCCCCGTCGGACCGCGTTTCTCTGATGCAACTCGCGAAGGCGGCTCACGATGTTTCACGCACGTCCAGCCACCGCCTACTGCTCACAGGAACCCCTTCACTAATGAGTCACCGCACAAGCATCTTCCACTGAAGAAAGCATTACAGCTGTACTCGACAGGTTGCAAAAGGGACCTTCACATCCTCCCAAGCAACACTGAGGCATGTGGATAGGAACATAGCGATATATCCAGGAAATTGGCTCACTCACTGTCTCTCTACCGACATCCAGAGCGTGGAAGTGTCCCATTCTAACGTGTCGGCGGGTCTGGCTGGGGGTGATTCGCCAGACGAAGAACGAGAAAAACAAAACAACAAATGTCACAACCTCGAGACCGCCGAGGGGCGAAGCCTCGGGCGCTCTGCAGCCCAGCACGCCCCGCGATCGCCCTCTGGCGCGCGAGCTAACAAACTCGAGTCATTCTCACTTCCCGGAAACCACTTGCACCATGAATCACGGCGCTACGCCGGGCTACGTCATCACTCGACCCAATTGAAGCAGGTGAACGCGTAGAGCCCGCTGCCGCTGGCGGGCCACAAGCACTCCGCTTCGCCCTGCGGCTGGACGCACACTGGAAAGAGCGAGGCCGCCGCTGGCTCCGCTCCGCAGACGCCAAGGGAAATGTTACCCCCTCTATCTCCGGCGCGGAAGAAAGCAGCGGCTTACGGGAGCTACTGAGTTCAAGAAATCCTCCGGGCACGAGAACTCCCTACGCACTACTATCATTTAGAAACGCCAGGGTGCAAGCTCAACGAAGAGGAAAGGGGCAAAGGATACATTAGAGGAGGGAATCAGAGCGAAGGGGATTTCGGACAAGAGAGAGAGGAGAAAGTGTAATTTTATTTCTTTCATCGTATAATACTAAAACATTGCAAAATATTAATTAATTGCAAAATAAGAAAAAATCGATATTATGAATTCATGAACTTTCAGATTTCCTCTTAGGGATCCCGAGCGTGTCATACTGGCATGCGAGCAGTGTGAATTGTTGAGGCTGATGATGCTTGTATAATTATGACACATTTGCAAAAATCCCCAGCTATTCATAGTGATTTTATTTTATTTTATTTTTTTTTTAATTTGGGAACATTTACTATCATTTTAGTACACGTCATATCGCATACATTTAACAAAAGTCACATCTCGTTTCAATAAAAATCAATAAGCGTTGTTCTGATCGAGAATTTTGCTATTGAACAATTCTGTCATAACGTAGTTTTATTCAAGGTGTAATGATACGCTAGATTTGATTTAGTTCGTTCGTGGTTCCGCTTGCACAGCGTAATTTGGTCTAAAACCCCATTAAATTCTTTACATTCCTGCTCGAGCACTCGTGCAAGGCTCTGGACACTTCGCTCCCCCTCCACTCTTCCTCTCATAGCACAGAGTTAATGGTTTAGTTTCCTGTAGCGCCGCTAGTGTGCGGGAGGTCCTATAAAAGAGGCAATAGAGCGTAACTTGCACGAAAGAGGAAATGATAAAAAACATTCCAGGAAGTGCAGCGCCCCCCACTAAATTCCTCTGCGCTGTATTCCGCTATGGGGCTTCACAAGCGAGTCTGCGACCGCAACGCATTTAATTTTTTTTAACGGAACACACTCCGTAGAACAACGGTACTTACTGCCATTTAAAGCAAATGTGTTTGTTTTCCTGGTCATCACTGCCAAGAGGGGGATCATCGACATTTTAACACGTCAATTATGGTAGAAAATCACTTTAAAGAAGGCGAATTCCAGCCGCGTTTCAGAGCTTTAAAGGCAGCAAAATTACTGATGAATTATAACTTCTGAATGCTCAAGTGTAGCTTAGTGCATTAAATTAGACTTCGGTCTCATCAGGCGTCAGCTCAACTGAACTTGCCTCAACATAAAGTGGCTTCGTGAGTGGCTTTCCGGCGCAGGGAACGAGAGCAGCTGCCCTGGGTGTCTGATGATGGAGCGTATTTCACGGAATCCTTTCTTTTAAATGCAACAATTTTTGTGCTATATGTATGAATACTAATGGAATACACAATAAATGTATTATTTAATTCGGTTGCTAAGATGATACTGCTTAAAATTGTTGCTAAATGTCTTCCATGTTTCTTTTACTCCTGACGCACATTTATTATTTTTAAAGTGTTATCCACTCTACTTGGTTTTTGTAGACCCACTGAAGACGAGGAAAACAGTTCCCGAAAGCTTGCCATGAGCTTAATGTTTTAATAAATCAGTTAAAACTTTTGATTTAATGCAGTTTATTTCCCATTATTCATTTTTTAAAATTATATTATTATTGTACTAGTTACAAAAACATAGTTCCACCCACACCACACACACACCAGGTGACATGCATACTACGGCGACCTTGATTGGATCAGTGCCAAGGCACGCTTCCGCGGCAGAGATGGCAGACTGACAATGACACACGCTCACGACGGGCCTCATTTCCTCTACAGAGGCAGATCGAGAATTCAACAATTCAACCAACATGAGGCTCGGGACGGAGGAAAAACTGAATGAAAATCTGAAAAATATTTAGTATGTTTCCGACGCAGGAAAGGTAAATAAAACTTTATTTTCTGAAACCGAAAGGTGTATTACGTTCTTCAAAACACAGTCCACCTTCCCAGCAGAATATAAATGAGTACATTGATGACTACATAAACCACGACGAAATAATCTTAAAGACTTGGATGCTAATAAGGAGCAAAATGAGTTTGCGATAAGCTCCACCGACACTTCCATTCATGACTGCTATCTCCATCTCTCGGAACCGATAAGCGCCACGCAGGAAGCGAAGAACAAGCCCTCGGAAATCCGGTTTCCATGAACAGTTAAGACACCGCCCTTAACTAAGAAGAACTACTGGAGCTACAACAGCACATACTTAATCGCGTGATTTATAACTTTTGCAATTTTAGAAAATTTAGAATGTTCAACGGAAATGAAGCCTATGCCATTCTTTTAAGCGTCCCTTGGTTCATCCGCAGAGAAAAAAATAAAGAAAAAATTGGAGCGGTTTTTGAGGAAATGTTTTTTTCTATAAAAGGCATTAACTTCAAGCAGAAATAATGATTTTAAAAAAATGAACATTACCGTATTTAAAGATCTAATTTTGTAGAACATACTTCGTTTCAGACAAAACTCTATCTTCAATACGAATATTGTACTTGTGCAGTGCTCATTTTTTTGTGTTGCAATTTTCGAAAATACAGAGTTCGACGGAAATGGGCCTAGCACCAGGTTTTTACCGTTCTTTGATACATATGAGAACATTTAAAGAAAAGATTTGGAGCCTTTTTGAGAAAATAATTGTTTAAAAATTACCTAAATTTCACGAATATTACGCGTACATTACTCATATTTTCGAAAAATTGTTCATGACCTTGTTTCAAGATCTGTCTTTGAAGGACATATTTTATTAAGGAAAACATCTACATCTTCAATATTGTACTTGTAGGAAGACGTCGAAAATATTTTGAACTTTTGCACTTTTCGAAAAAATAGGAATTTTAACGATAATGAGACTCTTGTCATTCTTTTAAGCGCCCTTTACGCTATCCGATGACAAAGTTTGATAAAAAAATTTGGAGCCATTTTTAGGAAAATTTTGAAAATACTGAGCTTTATATAAAATACCTCCCAAATCAAAATATCCGTTTCAAACTCATCGAGGGCCTCAAGCTCCTTCAAATCGATCGAGAAATATCAATTTTGGAGAAAATCATCTGAACGACTTACGCACCAGCGTTCACCACGACAGGAGGTCCAACCACCATACATTAGGACAGATAAACACAGACGGGAAGTACGGACACGATTGAATGCTAAACTTCTGACCTCTACCAGAATTCACAAAATTGATATGATGGAAGTGCATTCTCTGCTTTGTAGCTATGTAGTCGCAATGGTGACACGCATATACGAAAGTGTAATCTTATTCCTGCTTAATTGTCAAGCTCACAACTGTACAAAGATGGTAAAAATCATGCGGATAATATTGTCTGCGGTTGCCTTTTTGCTGCTGGCAGCTTGTTAGCATCCTCTAAGTGTTTTCCATTGAATCCACATTGAAGATATTAAACTTAGGATGCATGGAGCCGGGAAACAAGATAAATGCTCATGCAGGACCTCTGAGGCCCTGCGCAATACGCTCTCGAACTAGTTGTGCTAAAACAGCACCTTCTTTCTCGCCCGTATTTTCACGCAAAATTACGCCAAAAGTACTGTCATATTCGAAAAATTGTATATGACCCTACTTCAAAATCTATCTTTAAGGAACAGATATCTTTAAGGGAAAAAAATCTTTATCTTCAATATTTTAGTTGTAGGAAGATACCGAAAAAAAATGTGAACTTTTGCAATTTTTCATAAGCATTACATAACTTTCTTTCTACTCCATAGCGAGAAAGTAAAAAGGAACATAAAAAATATTTTTTATTCTTAATAACTTCATTTCTTAATAATTTCAATAAAAGTCAACTCTTAATGTTAAACAAATGATTATTTACTGTAACTATTAATAAGACTTTAACGGCCTTGCATATGCATTGACGTAATAGAATCAAATTCCAGGACCTACCTATATAACTTCTGAGAATTTTTTCCTTCGCCAGTGACTAAAATGAAAGTAGAAATAGAGAAAAGATTACACGGAGGCCCTGAGCAGAAGCTCTAAGCAACCCGCCTCACCCTCAAGTATTAAGTGCGTCTTCGCTGGATATTCTGCCCCTGCGATTGCGAAATATCGGCCGGAGTTATTACATGAACGGATAAGTAAATCAAATTTCTGCAAGATAGTGTCATATCCTATGCATGCCCGAACTTGACGGCGAACGTTTTAACAATAGGTCACTTGACAACCATGTCCAAACCAGTACATCACGTGATAAATAGCGCGTGAAGTGCAATACATTGCAATAGCGAAGCATTCCACTGGTAATAACTAAAAATAATATACAATACTGTAACAAATAATGCTGTCATATGTACATTACAATAAGGATAAAATATTTTAATCTTATTTTTAAGTGAATTGTTTAAAGACTAAGTTTAATTTCTTGGTTAATAGTAAAATACAACATTATGAGAGGTAAGAGACACAACTTACTGAACGACGCATCACGATTTTTTTTTCTTTTTTCTATGAAATGTGGACAATTCAATAATGTATTGGAATTCAACCTACATGGCATTTAGAAAAACAGAAGAATAGTACACTTACTGTCTTAGTGCAAAAGAAAAAGTCTTCACGTCTGCTACTTGATCCCAAAATGGGGTTGTTATGGGAGGGGGATCACTGCCAATAAAACTGTAGACTGCTATGACTATGTTGTAATATTTTACCTTTCTTGACATTTGAAATGTATTCCTGCATACACGCATCATTGGCGCAACCAGCATTTTTCTATAGGGGTGGAGGGTATAGGTGTAATGTCTACAAACTTTGAACAGTTTTCTTAAAGAGAATATTTTATTCACACGGAATTTAAAAATTCTTTTAATTTTTAGATTTTTAGTTAATTATAATGTATTCAATTGAGATATTGAATGAATTTTCTGTAGTAATACAGAACACAGTTTCTTTAAATTTGTGAAGTTTTTAATTTTATAGTAAGTTATGCAGCAGAAAAGGTTAAACTTGGTCATGACAAATTGTTCATACGAAAAAGTAGAATACCCTAAAAATACTGAAAATGGTTTGAAACGACGTGTAAATATTTTATCTTATCTTGATTTGGGCCAGGGATCCTCTGTTGCCCAGTCAGATGGCCTAACCGACTGAGGTATGGAATGAAACATTACAATGATGACAATTTAACGATTTTAAACCTGTTAGTGACCTATTATGCCATACACTAGGAATGACGATGAACGGAATGGAAATGACACACGGGAAAGCCTCGGGCTCAAATCTCGGCGCGATTTATACTTTCTGACAATCCATTTTCAATACTAAAACGTTGTGCATTAGCGCTGTTACAACCAGGGCCGGCGCCAAATTATTTTGCGCCTCAGGAAAAATGATATGTTTGCCCTCCCCCATACAATATAGTAATAATGCGCACTCCCCAGATAAATACTTGATTTAGAGAAATAATGAACACACTTATTGTTCAGAATATTAACATAAAGACAAGAATGATTAACTAAAATGAATTCGATAATTATTGAAATAATAAATTATGCATATCGAAGCTTTCTTCTTACAAAATGAATAATTATTTTATTAATAAAACAATCAGCACCAATAAGCTAAAATTTAAAAAAATTGTAAAAACAATGTACCAAAAGTGCCCCCCCCTTCCCCGAGGTTTGTGCCCTTAGCGATCGCCTACTTTGCCTATAAAAAAGGTAGCGCCGGCTCTGGTTAACCATGTTGCTAACAGTCGTTTAAGATAATCCCCGTCTGAACCAACTGTTAACCAACAAAGCGCATTTCAGTGACCTACGCTTTGTTGTTATGTTTCTATTTCTTTCATCTTACCCTTCATTCCATTTGTATTGCAGATATGTTAAATATATCTGTGAATTAAAAGTGTTACTATACCACGGAAATATTATTCGACGCGAATACTCAAAAAAGCCTGATGAACGTAAGTACTTCACATGAAGTTTTTGTAATTTAATACTACGAAATAATGGACTACCTCAACATGAGACCGAGAAGATAGCAATGGAGTCGTTGTTTACGTCGTGAATGAGATCTCGCGTACACTCGGATTTTCTCACAAGTGGAGCAGGAGACTAGTTCATGTTTCTATGCAATTTCAAAACAATCAGGTTATTGGATGTATTACTCATCTTTTTCTACATTTTCAGCATTGATTGCTTTAGTTCACCAACCTAACAACTCCGCTAGTTTTGTTAATCTGTTTTGTGAAGAGTACGAGAGTTAAACGGGATATGTTTTAATACGTAAGCGACTTGGAAATTTAAAAGACATTAAGGGACCTACTATCTTCATACGCGCACACAACACCCAACGGCTGATCTTGCAAGTCTACGAATTTTAATACGAGGTTCAAATTCTTGTAAATCTTAAGCAAACGAGAACATTTCAGCGGAGGTAACATATTTCCCCCAATATAAAGTAAATTAGGTGATTGTTGTAACAAAGCGTAAGCAGTTGTAACAACTCTTAAGTAATTTCCATTAACTGCATTGGTAATATTATTTACAGTATTTCATTTGGCAGTAATACGTAAATATCCTCCTAACCCAAGTCCAAGCAAGTTGGTAGGCTCTGACGACAAATGTTCGGACGCAACCCCAGAACTTTTAAGAGTCGCTTTAAATATCCAGCGCCGCATACTCAAATCGAAAAAAAAAAGGCTCACCAACAGCTCAAAAAGAAGTTGAAAAATGAAAATTCCTAAACATGGTTTAGTAATAAGGAATCTTGAACAGAGTCCTATTACATATAACGTCAAAAAGAATGGGATACTCGGGCCACGTTCCGAGAATCCCGGTGGAAGGGTAGCTCTTTTGGCTGAAGTATTTTCTCTACTCCCATTGAAAAATTCTGTCATTTGATGGCTGCAACCCGTTGCATAATGATACTCATTACGATACAGATTTCATTATGATACAGGTTCTTGACCAATCACAAAGAAGTTTACAAACCAAGTATTGACACTTCATTAATCATTGAGAATCATTCTAGTAAATGTTTTGTTCGATTGTGTAGATGAAAATTGCATTTAATATTATATTATATTCACCAGTTTTAATTTCTTTTATTATCACTAATTTTTACAAGAAATATTATTTAAAATAAATTGGATCGTAATTTCACTTTGATCCTATTTCACTAGCGCAGTGGTAGTGATAGAGGGAACGTTTAACTGACGTTAAGATCAGAACGCAAGTCACTGTGTTATATGTTGCTGCCGTGTGTTTGTCCTTTAAAACCGGCCATTTCTTTAGTTTGAAATGTCTAGTGATTCAGAGGAGTTGGCATTTCCATAAATAAGAGAAAAAGCGAAAATGGTGACCTCGGAATTATAGCCGCAACTTTTGTACTCTCTCGCAGACAGTCTGGTAAACCATAGCCATTTGCGGCAGGTACTGAAGCTATCCGCTAGGTGGCCTTGGCTGAATCCTGCATGCCACGGAACGATTCAATGTAAAAGTTTAACTTATTAAAGTTACCATATGTCTTAGAAAAAGTACCGTATGAAACTATGTGATGGGTAATACACTCGTGTGAAGTTTATGATACTCGCTCGTATCGTGATATCACACTCGTGTATTAATACCCATCATTACATCATCGTTTCATAATGTCCTATTGGCGTCGTTACTCATAAAACTTTGAAGGTTTTATAAAGGATGTAGATTCCGTTTGGAGCGTGTTATTTAAGTACTGCACGAAGGATGATGTTCCGGAAGGCACGTAGAAAAATATTTTTTCTTAAATTTACTTTCAGCATCTGTTATAACTGGCGAACAACCGCGTAGAAAAATGGAAGCTTTGTATTCACATTAATTTCTACACACTTGTGGGATAGGTATATCTATCATTATAAACACCTATCCCTAAAAACTCCCAAGCGAAACCCTCACACGATTGCTATGTTCCAAGCACCTCCCACGTGGGGACTGCGCCGAGCACAATGGGTGGACGGGCGATGGGGCAGCAAGTCCCGGAATCAACGTCTTCAGCCCCACATAGGTTGGTAACAAAGTGGCAGTGAACCCTGGACTCAAGGGAGACTAATAAGACGTGCAGCAGACGCACACAGATCAAGGGCGTGCTGTACGAACCTGCTTCCTGACCTACCAAAGCGCCGGTAGCCCCTGCCACAAGGAGCGGTTCAGCCCAAGTCACTCTATGTACAAATTGGGAAGGCCGCAAAGCCGCGTTTCAGGCGCATCCAGAAACTGGGCCCAAAGGGGGATCACATCCTATGGGGGGCCATGGACGACAGGCGAAAGTTCGAGACTCCCACTCGACAAGACACGATTTCTCAGATTTGTTTGATCAAGCCCCTCGGTGCCAAGCCAGTTCACGGGCTGGTACACAGAGATGGCACGAATATTCATAAATCGGGAACGGAATTTACTGTAATAAAAAAAAGCAAAATATGTATATCCATATGTATTTATGTTTTCCAATATATGTAAGGAAAACTATAAAATATGTAAAATAAAAATTAATTATAGTATTTAAAATGGGTATATACAAAAATGTTTCGCGTAAATAACGCCGTCGATCAGATTTTAACATGGATTCAGAGCGGCTGAAAGAAAGTTCTACCTCCACAAACGCAATTGTACAGTTGTTTCCACTACACATAAGAATTTTATTTGAAACAAAAAGCGTTCGCTGTAAGTGCAATGTTTACGAGTAGCCGGTGCTCAAGTGAAAAGTAGCATCGTGTAGCCAGTGATGGATCCGGGAGGGGGAGGAGGGTTTAAGGGACCTCCCTCTAAATCCTCTAACGCGATAAGACAATGACCTTTAAAAAGTATTAGGTAGTTTTCGAGAGTTACGCATTGGCTCTGAGAAACATGAGCAAGGTCGTGGTTGAAATTACTTCTGCCTCACAAACACCCCCTCATCCTTGATTCCAAGAAGCAGGGAGGGGGGACGGTGAGTTTGACAATTCATGGCGAAGTTCCGCAGGTCATAGAAGCGCGGTACTATTACATTGCTTTTAAAGAAAATTCGAGTAACATATATTGCAAAGGGAAGTGTTGTTTCAAAAGTTTAAATATATTGAAATGTGACTAAATATGTAAGAAATATGTAGTTTTAGATAAAATATGTGAAAATATGTAATAATACCAAAATATGTAAAAATATGTGAAATAAAAATGGTTCCAATTCATTCAGAATGTCTTGTAAACTCTAAAAAAGTTTGTTGAATGCGGGTATCTTGTTTCTGTAAAACTATGTATTTACATGAAAATCCGTACTCTGTTCATAAACAATCATTCATCTATACCATATATGACCATAGGCCTTGGTCACTGGCATCACACTAATTAATAAAAACCAGAGCACTTTCACGCTTTCAATCATGTATGAGATTAAAAGTATGTTTTGATATTAGAAACCGCAGAAACCTCCGTACACAGTTTTCAGCAAAATTAAACAATTTTCAAAACAGGATACCATGTTGACTTTTTAAACTGAATATTAATAGTGTTGTCAGTAAACTAAAAAAACGCCCCTTCAAGAATTTTCAGAAGAATACACCTGAAATAAAATGCCCACAATATTGGATCCGTGATTTTGAATTCAAATTCGGCATCAGCAACCTGAAAAACGGCCTTTTACGCATTTCCAGTTAAGTAAATTCACGTTTCATTAAATTTTCCTGCCACATTGGATCCGCAATTTTAAATATCATTAGCTTCAATATCAAATGCGTTATCAGCTACATAAAAAACCTTATATGAGTCTTCAGAAAAATATAAATAATTTTTCGACTTTTGGCCAGCTTTTTCCAATTTGACACCAGTGTGCGCCGGCACATAGGCTAAGGCGCAAAATAAATTATGCATACTAAGTATTGCGGGTTCAACCTATCAACCGGCAGGTGTTCCTAACATATGCTTGCCGATGACGTCCGTACAAACTGAGCTTTCGTTACAGTTTCTCCGAACAGGCAATCCGTTGCGAGAACAACGGATGTACGGAGAGAACAATTGCTCTTTAATGAGCAGGACTGATTAAAAGTGGTATTTGTAAAAGCAAATGAAATAATAAAGCAATCTACGCTTTGACAAATGTAATAAGTCTGGCTCCAGGATAGCATCTACATCCTATCTGCGACATATATACCTCTATTTTCTAAAACGTGCCAAAAACTGAAACTTGTTTGGAAGTAATCAAATGAAAACTATACAAAGTAAACACACAAATACAAAAACTTTAAATGACTTGTGGCTCGATTTCACCAAAGCGCCAATATCAATATTTCTGTAAATTGGTAGAGAAAACGTTACTTAGTTCGATTTATTTCTCTTTCTCTTGTAGTCATTAAGTTCTATGAAACTAATGAACATATTTATTGCTCTGTAAAAGGAATGTATGCTGTAAACTCTTCCCAAGACTACTGATTCAGACGTACTTCTTTTTTATTTATTGATTTATTTTGATTTATTTTACGTAAAAAAAAACAGTTGACACTGCGTATGACGTGCTATGGGGAGAAGTGAATTCTGTGCACATTTTCAAAATTGTGATCCCTACGCTAATTACATAATACTAAATAGATTTTGAAAGAAGAAAAAAAATAAAACTTCACTTCCAGGTCCGTAAAATATGGACGCCAAAGGACTAGTTAATGCAAACAGGCCCAAATGTGATCTTTGCAGGATGCGGTGGTTGTTATTGTTTCCTACCTGCAACGTCTCTATTTACCCCCGAGAAGCAGGACATGTACACACTTGTGTGTCATTTTTGAAAATTCGACGGTTTTAATGAAATAGAAGAGTACTGGTCTTATGTGATTCAGTACATTCTTCTCTATTCACACACAATTTTTAAAGAAAAAGTTGAGTTGTCTGAGAAAACCTTTTATGTATTCTTTCGAAAATTGACTCGATTGGATACAAACTTGGGGGGGGGGAAATACTGATATTTTGAGAAAAAATATATATACATGAACTCATTGAAAGTACTAGTACTGACAAATATATTTCTTTAAAAAAATCTTTAGCGTAGAGAAAACGTAGGATGTCCAAAAAGTTCAACTTTGGCGAGAAGAAGATTTTAATCAAAATGAGACTTCTACTATTTTTATAAGAGCGTTCTCCTCTATTAGAGCAACAGCAAAATGGAGCCAGTTTTAAGAAAATTTTGAAATGTAGTATGAATTGTATATAAAGAAGCCCCCAAACAGACACGTTTCAAATTCGATCGGTTAATATCCATTTCGAACAAAATCCTTTGCGCCAATTCGATGACGTGTGTTCTTTGAACGGTCAGTGTTGGCCAATAACTATGTTATCTTTGAACCCTGCCATACAATTCCATTAAATTTCCATGGTGTAATGGTCGCGGCGGCGGCGGCGGCGGTGTAATGGTTAGCGTATCGGACTGTTATACCCAAGTTTGCGGGTTCGAACCCGATCGAAGCCGTGGATTTTTAAGGGCGAAAAAATCCTTCGTACGCCTTCCTTCGGAGGGGAAGTAAAACCGACTGCCCCATGTTAGTAGATTTACTGCATGTAAAAGATCCTCAAGCCTAAATGATGCCTCTGAGCTAAATTCAAATCGCCTGTTTCGTCGCCCAAGTAATACCTTCTTTCTCCCATGGTTGGTGAAAAGGGGCGTAGCGGAATTTGCGTGGTCAGGCGGAAGAGCAGGCCTCATGGCCTGAGTCTCGACACGTAAAATAAGGCACATTCAATTCAATTCAATGGTGCCATCGGAAGATTTTATCCTTGAACAAGCATTTAAAAAACATACAAGCCGAATTGTATAACATTCTCCTTTCAAAGTATTTATTTATTTATTTATTTATTTTACGTCAAAAAACAGTTAAAAAACTGCGTATGACGGGCTATGGGGAAAAGTGAATTGTGTGCACATTTTCAAATTTCTGTGATCCCTACACTAAATCATTTACTACTTAAGTTTTGAATTTTGAAAGGGAGAAAAAAAAAACAAAAAAAAACTCCCATGTAATAAAATCTATTTTCAAGGATAAATAAGCAATAAATTTTGAATTTTGAAAGGGAGAAAAAAACAAACAAAAAAACTCCCATATAATAAAATCTATTTTCAAGGATAAATAAGCAATAAATTTTGGCTCTTATTACTTCCTGCCGCGACAACATGGAAACGGTAATTTGAATAATTGTATTTCCCACTGAATTCTAGAAGACGTGCACAGAAAATGAAGTTACATTTATGTCCAGAAGCAAAACAAGGGGCCATCTCAGCATTTGCTCAATGGATCAGGGAAACTGGACGAAAAACCTGATCGAGATGGGGGTCATTGACCCGGAAGCTGTGTTACAATAGTTGTTGCAGGTTGTTTATACTCATTTATACAGTCCAAATGGTAATTAATGCATTATGTATCATTGTTAAAATTAATGTTACTTTTCTTGTGATGCTCAGTATAGTCTCTAATTGTATAGAAACAGTTGTGCAGCAGAAACGATTTCACTTGGGATTTGAACTTTTCTATTGAATTTAATCGTTTAATGTCATCTGGCAAAGTGTTGTAAAATAATATACATGTATTGTATGTGAATTTTTTGTAATGAGCTGTTGATACTGTCACCTGATGAATATGATTTCTACGTCGAGTATTATAGTAATAGACTTCGGCATTTTCTGAAAATATATTCCCGCCCTTAAGCAAGTCATTTTTGACAAAAACCACTGATTTGTAAATAAAAAGACACGGTAATGGTAGAATTCCTAGATTAATGAAGATAGGCTTACAAGAATCACGTGGGTGGGATTTGGTTATTATTCGTACAATTCGTTTTTGTAATCTAAAAGTCTGGGAGCTATAAGATGTATTTCCCCAGAATATTATCCCATATCTCAGGCGGGAATGAACATTCGCGAAATATACGCAACGAGCAGTATGAAGGCTGACTGAATTTGCAAGAATTCTGAACGCGTAGCATAATGAACTAATTTTGTGTTCAATTCATTTAAATGGACGTTCCATTTAAGGTTTGACTAAATTGAGAGACCTAAAAATTTTGTTGCCTTAACATCAGTCAATGGTACACTGTTCATTTTCAATGGAGCACAGAATTGTTTATTTGAAATGGAAAACTGCATTAAAACCGTTTTCTTTTCGTTTACTATTAATTTGTTATTTCGGAACCAATTTGAAACATCTGATATTGTACTATTTACGGTTTAGAATTAGGTAGGTTAGAATGTTCGTAAACAACCAACACAAATACACAGGTTAATCTAAAAAATAAATCCAACAATAAGAACACTTATCTACTTTGAAAGTGCATCAGCCCACAAACGTTATCAAATTGAAATTTTAATTTTAGCTTTACCAATGCGCCACCGCAGGCCATTTAAAGGGTTCGGATCCTGCGTTGCATGCCACCTGCAAGCAACTGCGGATACAAGGGGGCCATGTCCCCCCCTTAAAGTCAATTTTATTTTGTAATTTTACTGAATTTATTCAACGCAATCGCATCTAAACAACGTTAAGAAATCCCAAAGTTTAAAAAAATTGCCTCTGTGGTTTTGGTTTCTTTCGGAGGCAGGGGTGTTATTGGGGGATATTATTTTTTAAATTTAGTTCATATAAAATTTTGATTTTCATCACTAGTTCAGTCAAATTGAAATGTATTCAGTACTACTCTTCAGTAGGAGTATATTTGGTGCTTCCAGGGTTTAACACCCTACTTTTATTTCAAATTTCAAACCCATATTATCGTTATCGCGTTTTCGTTAATATTATTATGTTCGGGGAAAAAGTAACAAATGCGTAACATGTACGCAAAGTTGCGAAACATGTCTACATTTTATTGTAAGTATTTTTTACTTGCCTTGTACTGCCAACATTTTTGTTGGCGTTTGTTGTGATAAAATTGAAAATTTTAATATTTGGGGATACATAAAAATATAAGTTATATTTTAATTGAAATTATTTTTTTAAATATTAAAATATCTAAATGGTTTTTATGTAGGTTTTTAAAAAAAGGCTGCGCCTTTTTTGTTTCGGACAGAAACAGCCAAACCTGCGTTCAATAATTTCATTATGAATCAACATTTTATTTTTATTTTAAGCTAAATATTTAAAAAAATGTTTCTAAAGTATTTATGGAGAGGCTGAATTGAAATCGCCCCCCGTAACACTTTCCAGAACAGACACGGTCTATACGGGGTGAGTGAGTTCTTTAATCGTCGGCGTCCTCCGAATTTCATTCTGAGTGCGTATAGGTCCTTCCTGCGACGTCGGGAGCCAAGTATCAGTTGGTACACGCATATTCTAATACAGGGATGTCCAAGTTACAAGACCTCAAGGGCCACAACTAAAACCTGTAATATGGTTGCAGGTCATATTTTCTTTACTCGGGCGATCCCCACGTGGCCCCGTATTGTTGATCTCGGCCGTTTGCCCTGCTCCTCTGAAAGGGGAGGATGGAACATGCGTGATATGAGGCCGTACCATGCGCAACGCAGTGAAACTAGTACATTGGAATGATTTTGAATTTCTGATTTTACGAGAAAAAGGTTCTTAAATCTAAATTTCTCCTATTTTTACATGAAGGTGTTGTTGACCCCGACAGCGCGCGTGCGCTACGCGTGCAATGTTTTCGCCCGACTTAGATGCAAGGAACTCTCACGTTGGACTAATAACCCTTCGCGGGCCACAAGCGGGCCGCTAGTTGGACTGCGCTGTTCTGATAGGTTCATCTCACAATACATCTTAGGAAAGTCAATACGAGTGTCTGGCTGCTGCAGGAAGTTATTTAAATGATGAATTCCCTAAGCGCACACCTTATTCGAAATATGGAGTTTCAACTACTTTTACCGCTGGGAGCGATCGGCAATTGATTCGATCGAGAACTGGATAGCGACAGTTGGCATTATGTCCTCGCAGGATGCCGACTGGTACTGATCGGTCTCCCCGCAGAACTCGAGGAGCAATGTGCTTGAGACGCCCAAACTCAACCGATTCCTCCATACGACTGTCACGCGTTCGGCATACCAGCACTCATTGAAAAAAAACCACACTGTAGATGTTCCCGTGTAGATGTTTCCTTCCCATTTGCCCTTTCAATACGATGTGATCAAGAGTGATGCCCGTCCGGATATAGGTTGACAACGCAGAGGCGACTTCCTATAGTTCTCCCAGATCTCTTTAGAAACTCTTTGGTGTCACTGAGAGATGGCATGGGTTATTTTCTCATATGGCGTTCGTCAGCGTATGGTGTTTCATCAGCTTACTACGGGGCACTGTGGGGACCTCGTGTCTCTTCATTCCCGTTCTATGCAGTAACTTGAAGTGTCAGAATATGTCGCAAAGTGATAAAATGACACGTGTGACATTCGAGGCAAGTTTACAATGTGCAGAAGGCGCGATAATACTCCGATTCAAAGATCTGGGATGATAGGACTGTGCAATGTTTAAGTGCACCAAGATCTACAACTCAAAATCCCAATGCAAGCGCAGCAATCATAGAAGTTGCCTAACTATAACATAAAGGAGGTGTCCATTGGTACTTTCGTATGGTTGAAGAAAACCTATTTAGCACATTATCTTTAGTAACGTTTTCCCCATGAACACTACAAACCAACCATGAGAAAGTAAATAATAATAATAATAATAATTTCCGTCTCCGAGGCGATTTGTACGTCACAGAATGGGGACAATATGAAAGAAACTAGTAACGTAGAAGAACCCGCAGAAACAGACTGCCTGCTTTTAGAAGAGTAGCAAGAAGCCCTAAAAAATGAAAATCCAGAAACCAGCGGGACTGAATAATATAAATACTGAACTTTTGAAATATGCTGAAATTGTAATCCATTACCACCTTTTACATTTTGATAAGTTGAAAAAAACAAACATGAAGTTTCCGAAGAATGGTTCCAAGCACAAGTTATACGTCTTTAAAATCACTCTGAAACCAATACTTTTGGAGGAATAAGCCCCTCAGATACATCATATAAATTTTATACTAGAATGGTAAACAAGTTTGAAAGCCATTTGAACGCCACAGCAAACTCGTATCTGAAGAGCAAGTTGTTTTCAGCATAAGGCAAGCTTATACAAATGCCCTCTTCATGATAAAAATAATTCATGGGACATTATAGTAATTTATAGGGCATTCATGGAGTTTAACATATTGCATTCATGGACCTAGAGAAGGCTTTCGATAATATTGACCGAATATTGCTTTGGAGAATTCTTTGAAACAGGAGATATCCAAAACATCTAATAGAAACAATTAAATGCCTGTATACTGGTACTTAATCCTTGTTCGCAGAAGAATATAATGATAATGATGACGTTCACAACTCATGGGGAGTTTGACGACAGTTCAAATGAAATGTGCCTTCTGATCTCAATTCCTGGAACAACCTCCACGACTTCCACATACACCCCAAGGTCTCTGAGACGCTAATATTCGAATCTTACGGAGAAAATGTCTCGCGCCGTCTAGTCGGCGCCTACTCTCTTTCCTTTTTCAGTAAAGGCTTGAGGTAAGAGTTTGCGGTTACGGACGGGCGCGTCTGTGGGGAGCCCAGACGCCTTTATCGCTATTAGGAAGCGCGATAAGCGCCAGCGGGTTTCGCAAGATTTTCCTTATGGTTTATCGGGCAACGATAAACAATATTGACGTGGCACCGCATCTGCTTCGCAATATTTCCGCCGACAAGCCGAAATTTGAGGATGCAATAGGAACTTTGGCCCAGAAACAACTGATCAACCATGTTTTTCAGAACAAAGTCCCCTTCTTTATCAAAGGGATTTGGAACTGTCTTTGGCCCAGTGGCTAATGCAGAATATGTGCCGAATGAAAGACGATCTCAAAGCGTTTCCTATCTTTAGGTGTGATGAGCCACATTATCTGAGACGGGATGTTTCTAAAACTGTCCGATCCTTTATTTTAGATTTTCATGATTCACTGAATACGATTAAGTCCAATAATTTTCATCGTATGAGAGCTGAGAGTCTTCTCTCGTTTTATCATGCTTGATTTATATAATTTTAGGTCCGGGAACGCGCCTCAAATGAATTATTACTTTAATAGAAATAGTTTTATACATATATATAATTTAATAATTACTCCCGATGTACCGGAACGCCGTTCCGTCACGTTCCGCCAGAAATAAAGCCCTGGGTGTCATACAACCTTGAAAATACAATTATCTAAAATCATGATTTCAGTAAAGATAAGCTGAATAGTTTGACTGCTTTATATAACGATGTACGTTTCCTAAATGCTTATCCGGCCCGCACAGATGAATCACGAACAATATAATTGTGCTCGTAATCGTACGCGAACGTAATCGTGGCTTCATAAGTCTATCTACACTAGAGGTTCAACAACAGCATAAACTTTTCGCGTCATTTGTAACGGCTACACAATATAATGCTGTATGAACGTGCAAAAATAGTCACTTCAACGAAAATGGGACCTGCGTCATTTTTATACGCGTTCGTTGCTCTTTTGGCGAAAACAATTTAATAAAATTATTGGAGCTCTTTTGGGGGGAAAATTATTTAAAAATTGCTTATATTTCAAGCAAAATTAAACGAAAACTACACGTAGTTTCAAAAAATTGATTATGACATTTAAATATATCTCTTTAAAGAATAGATTTCGTTAATAAAAAATCTGTGTCTTGTATATTGTAGTTGTAGGAAGCCCTAAAAAAACGCAATTTTCGAACACCCAGTGTTCAACGAGCATGAGGTCTGCGCCATTTTTTAAGTGTCCTTTGCTCTATCAGAGGAAAAAAATGATCAAAAAATTTGGAACAATTTTTAAGAAAATATTGAATATGTTAAGGCTTCGTGTTAAGTAGGGCAGGGCCTCGGTTCGACCATATCGGAGAGGGCATATCAATTTGGAAAAAATCCCCTGAACGTTTTAGGTGCTAATTTTTCTATACCAAGGCACCACAATAGGATTCGAGTTTTTCTGTCGATAAATTGGCGTTTTACATTACTTTCCTATGTATGTAGTGGAATGAGAAATTAAAAATGTATTATTGAATGAGCACTGTCCGTAAGGAAATAGCTGGAACATTCAGTTACAATGAACTGTTTCTGTACTTGATAATGATGAGTATATGAAAAGAATTACAACCGACATATGACTTCAGCCTATGACGAGGGATTTCCAGAAACTTTCCCTGAAGTTAAGAGTAATGTTTACTATATATAAGCACTGGAGTAATAGCATGGCAAATGGGCGACAGCAGGCAGGCTTAAAACAAGGAAAATCTATCAACGACATCTGGTGGCATTCACGGAATGAATACGGAAGAGGAAGTGCAAATTTACTTCAATGATTTCTAGCAAAAATATCTGACTTTGGTGCCAGAAAGTATCTCATTAGCGAACTCTAGTAGAATGTGTCAGGCCTAAACGAAGTGTATGTTAACATTTTTTTTTTGTATCGCCAAGCGTTTCTTTAGATCCAGCTATTTAATCGGCACCATTCTCACGTTTAATGTTGGGCACAGGTCAGAGACGAAGGGAATGCAGTCGGTACATAGCTCCAGAGCCTTCAGAGGTCGAGTCCTTATTTATAATTTGAAAATTATTTAATTCATTTAATTTTTATTGTTCTCTTAAAACCAGACGTCTACGGTTATAGCAACAAGGTACCGATACTTATCTAAAAGTATCAATGTACTCTTCGATTCTAAAAAATATTTTTAATTGTGTTATTATTTAATATTTATATTTATTAACAGTAGTAATACAATTCACACATTTTTTGTACCGGGCTCAATTTATTACTCAGCGACCCAGAGCCGAGGCATGCGATATACAAAGGTTAATTTTATGCATTCTTAATATTTTTTCGGAAATTTATCTACTTTTATTATTTACTCAAGTAATTATGAATTAATCTTCCTGTTTAATATGTGACGAATAGATAGGAAATTGAGAAGAATGCGAAATATTATTGTTTAATGAATTCTAGAAGATAGCAAATGGATTATAATAATATTTTTTTTATAATTACTAGTGAACCCGGCAATACTTTGCTATTGTAATGTATTACACTTCACACGCTACTGGTCACGTGATCGTTTATCACGTTTTATGCAACGCTTTGCAAAAATTTTAATAGATGAAAGACTCTCGCGAATATGGGTTTGTTCTACGTCCTGGTTTAAACATGGTTGTCAAGTATCCTATTGTTTTACATTCTCCCTCGGCTCAAGTTTGGGCATGCATTCTCTACGACACTGTCTTGGAGAAATTTGATTTACTTGTCCGAGATAACGTTCAAGTAATAATTCTGGCCAATATTTCACATCGCAAGGGCAGAATATGCAGCGAATATGCGCTTATTACTTGAGGCTGCGTCGGGTTGCATAGGGCATCTGTTCAGGGTCACTTGAGTCGACATAAACGCATAAAATAATCAATAACGCCCCATTCTGCGTCCGTGTGCGAGACACGCGCATTCTCACTGTACTATGCCTATATTCTTCGCACAAGTGTAAGTAATAAGTTGACAAAGTTTTATCGCAGAATGGTACGTTCCGTTTCTCCGTACGTACCACCGTACAGCCGATTTTCTTCAAAACTGATATTCCCCAATCGATCTGGCTGATGTCGCGACACCTTGAATTTGAAACCGATATTTTAATTTGCATGAAGCCCCTGAGACATTTTCCAAATTTTTAAAAAAATGGCTTCATCGTTTTTGATTAAACTTTGTTGTTGGATAGTGTGAAGGACGTTTAAGAGAACGGTGCAGGTCTCATTTTCGTTGATAACTCCGATTTTTCGAAAATTACAAAAGTTCAAAATTTTTGGCCTCTTCCTACAACTATAATTATTAAGATAGAGATTCTTCCCTTTAATGAAATCTGTTCCTTAAAGATAGATTTTGAAATAAGGTCATCTACAATTTTTCGAAAATTTGAGTACGTTTCCCGTAACTTTGCGTGAAAGTATGGACGAGAAAGTACGTGGTGTTTTCGACCACTGGTTTTGAAGTTGAAAAGGTGTGCAACGGGGTTGTGTGAACGGGTCGCGTGCTTACAATCCTGTCAATCATTTTTTTAACGATAATTGTCTCAAAATATGTTATGACTTGCAATAATTAAATATTTTGGACTTTCCTAAGTCAAAGGTGACAAAGTTACCGACAAAGAAATGTTTATTAATATCATACTTGACATAAAACAAAAACTGTTTACAAAAAAGCCAGATATTTGTGTACATGTAACTTTCTTTATTGTGGTGTAAATCCGCTCGTGATAACAGGCATTTCTATAACAGCTTCAGTGTTGACTGCGAGACTGTGCAAAGACATTTCTGACCATTCATCAAACACATTTCTAAAACGTCTTGAATAATCTGTTTTTCGGTTTCATCGATAGTCACATTTTAAGAAATTCCAAATCAGATCCACAGTTCACTAACTGAACAAACTCTCGCATTAAAACGCGACTATGTGGCCAGAGGTCAATGGAAGCCAATTTTTTTCCCTTTCTCTCTCAAAGATTTCTCAGGCTGCCGCCTCAATCATCTTTATTTTCTATTTTCTTTTTTGGTATTTAAAATGGCCTTTACATACAGAAAAATAGGGCCATCCATTTTAGTGAGTTACATCAAAAACATTATTTTATACACAGAAACTAAAAGTTTTTCAGCTCTCCCCGATGTATCTGGAGGCTGAGGGAAGGTGAGTTTTGTTGAAGAAAGAAAAAAAAAAAATAGATCGATAATTTTAGGTATTTTTCTTGTTAATGGTTTTATTGAAAGTAACATGAATTTATTTACTTTCTGTTGGGCAGGGGGGGAAAAAAGGTTTTTTGAATTTTTTGAGGAATATATAAGTCTGTTACCTTCTTTAATTGTATTATTTTTTCACCTTCTTAAAACAGGCGCTAAAATATTTTTTTATAATTTATTTCTTTGACATTTCAACCCTAGTTGGGTACTTTTTCAAAAAATTTTAAAATAATAAAAGATTCAAGTGATGGAGAATAAATCAATAAATGGTAAAACATCATAAATAATAAAACAATTCATTAAAAGATATTGAAACCGAAATCATAAAAAGTTGTGACGTACCTTGGTGGTATGATACTGAAACTAAAATCACAAAAACAAGTTGTGACGTACCTTGGTGAGGGTTCAAGTTTGATGAAAATTAATCAAAATTGTTTTTGAATTTTTGATTGGGTTATTCTCATAACGATGATTTACATGTATAAGTAATGTCTTTCCTTCTTTCTAATTTGTAGTATAAATATGTTAATTTAATGTGTAATAAGGCCTATTTTATTCCATTCCATTTCACGGTCACTTTCAGTTAATCTATGCCTGAAGATGTTTAGCCTAGAGACCCGAAACGTCGCTAGAATACAATTTTTATATAAATTAGATTATCAATGTCTAAAATAAGTTATGTAATTCTACGAAAATATTCCCCAGCATTGCCAACATTTGAATGATATATTCTTCTCATTTCTTCATCTTAGTTCGTTACTTTTACATCTCGCGGCGTCCAAACTGAACAGCAAAGCTAGTGTCTCAACAACTGAACCTCCTTTTGGTAGTACAGCTATGGCCTGTTCGACGATTAAAATCCGAATAAAATTATAATGTAAATGATATTTCGTGGTCACGTGATGACGCCAGCGCCGTGACCTAGGGTACAGGGATTCAGAAGCTACGGCATTTGCGCATAGTTGTCAACTAAAATTAGGGAACAAATGTTACGAGCACACAGGTAGAGCGCGCAGTATGCGACAATGCCGCCCCCAGCACACCCAAACAACATTCCAATTCTTCTTAAAAATTCTAAGCCTTGTTCCTTTCCAAGAATTATAGCGAGTCTTTCCATCTTCTCCTTGGCCAGGCAGCTTCTCTTCTTCCACTCGGCCATTCTAGCAATCCTCACGATTCTTTTCTCCACCATTCTCTCAATACGACCATTCCATTCCTTTCTTCGGTCTGCTACTCATTCCGTAATGGGCTTAATTTTGCACACTTCCCTGATTTTATTTCTTTCCTTATCCAGAAGAGTGTGATACGTAATTTTTCTCAGAACTCTGATTTCAGCGACCTCAAGTTGTTGTTGGGTGCGTTTTGTTTCGCTTCTTGTTTCTCCTGCATATGTTAATATTGGTCTAATTATTGATTGGTACATGCTAACCTTCGAGTCCTGTTTTAGATGTTTATTATACCGTATTGACTATTTGAGACAGCCAACGATCCTATTACCCTTAATTATTGGCTCTTTGATTTCTTTCTCCGTTTGCCCTGAGCATGGTAAAGTTATTCCCAAATACTTAATCTCTAGAACTTGTTCTATTATTTTATTATCCACTACCTATTTACACCTAATCGGATTCTTAGTAACTGTCATCGCTTTCGTCTTCTGGGCAGATATTTTTAAGTTAAAATACAAATTTTACTGAATTCATACATTCGTAAATCTTCATTTTCTGCTATTAACAATGTATCGTCTGCGTAACATACGACATTTGTATTATATTTTCCCAAACTATATCTTTTTATGTTTTTAGTTGCTGCCCTTGTGATGTCTGCTAGGTGGATTGAGAAGCTTAGCAGCCCACTGTCGGTTCCAAGCCCGGAAAAAGGAGGAGGGTTCCTGAGTGAGGTTAGCAGTCTTTCCAGGGTAAAAAGAATAATACCGCTCCGAGCTCGAAGAATTTGCCTCGGATCAATCCTATATGTACGACAACTCTAATTTTATTCGTAGTGTAGCATCATGGACTTCACTCCCTGCTCCGGAGAGACAAGTCGCAAGGTATGGGGATGAGGGAGCCAAAAATAGGCTTCCAAACAAAGGCCAACCCTTCAGGGAAAGGCCAAAAGGGGAGAGGGCTTGTAGGTGCCGGGTGCAACTTGCAACGGCGGAAGCAGACGCCTCAAGACGAGTGCGTGGGGGGAATGATGACGCGGAAGTCATGTGACTCGAGCATATAAAAGGGCTGTCCCAGAAGCCCTGGGTTGGGTAACGTTTCTGGTTTCCTCGCGGCTAAACACCGCAAAACTTGTCCGGCCAAGTCTGGCGCGGAAGTGCTGCAGGCACGTGTGGGTGTTCGAGTCTCGAACACTGTGAAGTATGCTCGATACTTCGGGGCAGAGTGTCTGCCGAGGCACACCAGGTGCCAAGTTGCAAATCGGCCGAGTTGGCTAAACGCAGGCGCGGCCGCAAGGCGCGTGTTAGGAGAAGGGGGCTGCGGCAGGTAGCCGACAAACACCTTAGAGTGAGGTCTGTAAACAGTGTACATAAATTAATGTAAATAAATTGTATATACCTCACTCGTGTCTGTTTCCTTGTGGAGTAGATCCCTACCCACGACGTTACAGTACTATAGTTTGTTGTACAGGACCTTACGGACGTTTCCACTAACCCAATTCCAAGACATCAAATTCTATTTTAAATAATTATTTTCTTTTTTCATAACAGGCCTTATTTTTGTAGTATTACGCAATTACATTACAAACAATATATTTACTACAAAATAGTGTTTACAGTCCAAGTGTAATTTTCTTGTGAGTGGCAGAATCGTCACAACCTCGTTGACAGCACGTTCTCGTGACATATTCCAGTTGTTCTCCTGTGTTCATTTGTCTCGAAGTTTTCTTTGGTGTGTAAAGTTCTGATTTCGTAATTTCTTTTTTGAACACAGCGATTTTGCAAAGCGTGAAGCACTATATCGTACTCGATATAAACCCACAGCTCAGCCTCTACGCACGCGCGTATTCCAACGTTACGAAGTTATATTGTAAAACGGTACTCGTTTCGTATCGTGTGTAATCACGGGACCTGTTCTATCATGTACAAGACACACGATCACGATATATGGAAACTGTTCTCAACTGTGATGGCAGACTGTACTGCTAACAGTATAGTCCTTTGATGTAAGATGGTGTTGGGCAGCTCTAGTCGAACAAACGCAAATCACAATGTGGGAGGAAGGGAAATTGGCGATTGCAGCACACACTGTCGTCACAGTTCGGAACTACTCCCATTTATTGTTGTCTTAGAACTAATGTTTGGCAAAATCCCTTCGAGATTTCAAGCAACTTCTCCCCATAGCACGTCATACGCAGTTTCAACTGTTTTTTGACGTAAAATAAATAAATAAATAAAGCGACACAGGTCACGTGGTTGGCTCTAACATGCATCGTTATACGATGCGTTGCACAAAAACTCCCTATTGTCTTGGCCATCTATAAATACTAAAAAGAAGAAAAGTGTCACTTTTGGCATCATAGTCGCCGTCATATTAACCCTTCGTACAATGAATCCTCGCAGCGACTCCTCCTGTACTGCCGACGAATTCTATTGTGTACTGTTCGAAGACACCACGGGTGAAGTGGGTTTGAGTTTTCTCAGAGGGGGAAACGAAACAAAACCTTTTAATAATAATTAAAATCGCCAACTTCTCCACCAATCTTTCATGGCTCTCTGGTCCAATTATTTCAAAATATGCAGAAAAATAATCTTCTGCCGATTTCACTTTATCCCATAATACGTAGTTGATATTCTTTATACAATAAACTGCAGCTCTGAATAATCGAGCTCATTGAGCGTTCCTTTCTCGCACTATATCGGAGTAGTTGAATAAAAATTATCAATTTTTGCAGATGGTGTACGTACATTGGCAATCCTCTGATCCTTTTATAAACTATCGTTATCTATAACATCTGTTACAATATGTCGAACACGATAACTTCATGAAAGTACCTTCCGCAAAGCCCAAAATGCGTGCATCATTTTCGAAGTGCAATGGTAACCAAACTATCAACAGAAATTTAATTTACGAAGATGAGCTAGCGGAACTGCCTGGAACTACACCAATCCATATTAAACGGATATGTAGAAACCGTCTTTATAACATTCAAGAACGTGAATGAGAAACTCTTAGAATAAAAAGTGTAGAACCGACGAATTCACTATCACGCCATTTCTAAAACAACGCGAGAAGGCACCGGCTTCTTGTTGCGCTCATTAGGCATATCAAATATAGCTGAAAACTTGCAACTTCTCAGTAATGTAATGCCTTCTTCCTTTCCAGAATTAGGCGTCAGTGCATGTTCCGTCTGCTCTTCGCGTTTCGAGACCTTTCAGAAAATCTATACGCTTATGTAGCTATTGAACAATCCTTTATCGTGTTATAAATCAGGCTATCGATAGAATGGAGTGAGCCTCAGTTCAAACTGCTCGCCTAGAAGTAATGAATAAATTCAATATTTATATACACGATCATTTTAGCAGAAAAATACTTTTTAGAATGGGCCATGATATTGAAAATAGAGTCTGTAGGAGAGTAGCATTTACAAGATTATCTAAAGCAAACTATACGGGATACTCGTTCACAGTTAGAATATCAGGGAAATTACAATTGCAGCATTCCAGAAGTTCTGTTAATTTAAGAGTCTTGGATAGTGTTCAGCATCCTTTGAAAAGGCCGCAGCATATGGTGGTTATCGTTTTGAACATTTTTGTTGCAATATTTAAAAAAAAGTTTTAAATAGATTTAATAGATAGAAAGAATGGTACATCAAACACTAACGCTATTAAAACACACTAGATATGCAACGCGATGTTTCCCTCGCAGACAATTACTCGATAGTTCCGCCGATAACGTGGAGAAATGTAGCAACGCCCACCGTCGTTGCACAAGCCACAGTTTCTGCAACGGCGCAGCAGCTGGTTTGAATAGTGCACCCGGAAGTGACGTGTAAGCCTACTTTTAGCGAAGAATTTCTTGACATAAAAACTGAATCAGCAATTCTTCATGAAATTCGACAAAGAATCTGGGGTATATTTTCTGTCGGCCAGTCCATGGATGAACGCGTAGAAAAAACCTTCCAATAAACCCTTCACTGTCTGTTAAGTTTAAATAAAGACATTTCAAAGCGTCAAGTTAGCGTCACTATCCGAAATTTTCAAGAGAACAGTCACGTATTTCTGGAGAACCGTAACACATTTCTATGTATGTGACTGTCTTGTTAGGCTAATGGAAACAGATACGAACAAATTTCGAGACTCACCATTCCCCTTTCACTATATAGCTCTAGAACTTGGGGTTCCTGCACTTGAAATGTAAATAGAAAAAACATGATGTAAATTAAATATAGAACACATTTTTATTTTATAGCTACCGCTTACACAGTACAGAGAAAGTTATGTAATACTGCGCCAAAAACGGCGAATTTTCGGCAGAAAAAGGGCCTTGGGTACGAAGTGGATAAATCCAGTTGCTGTATTTAGAAAAAAATCCTCTAACACGTGATGTCACCAGAATCCATGTTTTGTGGGTCCTTGACACCGAAAAATCGAATGTCGGCGAAGCGTGTCTGTCTGTGAATAACGCAAGGCGCTAAACCATTTAGTCGATTTTTTCATTTTATTCAAACATTTCTAAAAATAATCCAAGAATCAACACCTCCATTCAAAGCACATTTCCCCTTTTAATTTTTATTAATATAATAATTATTATTACTGCCGACCCGATGACCGAGATCGTTAAGGCAGTAGAGCAATAACGGTCTTCGACCAGAGGATCGCGGGTTCGAGTCCCGCCATGGGCAGGGTTGTGTTGTGCGCGTCTCTGTATGTTTGTGTATGTCTATATCATTCATCATAACTTCACCCCACCCCCCACGGCCAACAATCCTGGGGTATAAAAATGGAACCTACATTAAATTGCAAGATTCTCCCCATTGAAAGCAACGTGCCCCTACCCCGACATTTCAGCCTGAGTCCCGGTAGGATGCACGTATCGCGTGGCTCAATGTTAGCCGATTCGGAAAAAAAATTGCTCCTGCACCGCTCACTGACGTTTGCCATAGCACATATAATGGTATTCCCCGTCGATCGTCGCTTCGCGTTCATCTCCCCCGGCGCTTTCCCTGCTGGCGGTGCCTCATGCGGGCGCGTGCGTGTTCGTCCCTGGCCTAGAACGGCGGCGAATCCCGGAAAGGCTTCACGGTTTTCTGCAAAGCGGAGACACAATCTCCGAAACAATCCGAGAATTCCGTGATGAACGGGGGTCTCGGAAACGACACGGCGCGCCGCGCTGCGCCGCTGATACGAGCCGCTTCCTGGGCGGCGAAGGATTTCCGGCGTACCTCGGCACGTTCTCCCACAGCAGGGGAAGGAGGTAGTGGGGGGGCCCGAAAGGAGGCACACGGTGGTCCCGGGATGGGGGAGGCTGGCGCTTCCTATTGCCAAAGAACGTCGGGCGTCGCAACGCGTCACGTTGACGCAGAAACGTGTCTAGGCGACGACTAGCGCTCCGGCACATGTCTGGGTATCAGCTCCTTTCTTCCCAGTTTTAAAATTATCACGTTTACTTTTTTCAGTCTAGAAGCGTATCAATAGTGACCAGCCAAAAACACTTATCTTTTCATATAAACAGAATACTGAGTTACAGTTGTTAATGAGTTACGTAGTGATGTAACAACATTAGCAAAACGAAAGAAAATTCACGATTAGCAATTGTCGAGACAAACTTAAAAATTTATTGCGCAAAACACAACTAAAGTTTAATGAATAGTCAACAAGTGGTGCAACAACAACACATACTTTCTCGAAATATTCATAATGGTTACGTAATAATAATTGCAACTTCTTCCCCCACTAACACCTCAGCCATTACTTTAAAAACTAATCAAACGAAGCGTGAGAGTTCGAAAAATAAATTTTTATTTTTTTTAATTCAAAAGTTTAAATGATAACTGCCTTTTGACACTGAATTCAGGGTTTTGTGCTCTGTTTTTACCAAAAGCTTAATGAAAAACAAACAACATTTACTCAGGCTGGGACACGGACATGCGCATCACGACGCAAGCAGCTTTCCCTGTCGCCACAAACGTCCATTAGAACGCTACTTATAAAGATACAACTATTGTCTTAATATTGCTTTGGTTCTAGCACAAAAATTATGCGAAAACTACTAAAATTTAGAAAAAAGTGTACATGAAATTATATGAAGATCCTATATTGAGGTATAGAATGCATTAATTTTCAAGAACAGATTTCACTAAGAAAACGAATCTCTATTTTCAAACTGTGGTTCTAGCACGGAGCCAAAATAAATAAGCTTTTGCAATTTTCGAAAATTCAGATGTATCAATGAAAATTGGAATGGACGTTTTATACGCGTACATCGCTCTATCGGAACTCGATTTCTAAATTTGAAAATTTCAAAAATTCAGAGTTCAACGAAAATGAGATCTGCGTCATTCTTTTAAGCACACTCTTGTTTTATTCCTTTACGGTCCCTTGTTTTATCCGTGGGGAAAAAATAAAGAATGATTTTGAGCTATTTTTGAGAAAGTGTGTTTTTCATAAATTGCATAAATTTCAAGCACAAATAACAAAAAAACTGACTCTTTTTACAAAACATTGTATATGACCTTCTTCAAAGAGCTGAGTTTTTAGAACATATCTTTAGAACTAACATCTCGGTCATCAAGTTTGTGGTTTTGAAATGCTAACTTGTAAAATGTTTATAAAATGCATTAACTTTAAAAAATACGAAAACTACACTTTAAAAAATGTACATGGCCATATTTAAAGATTTAATTTTTTAGAACAGATTTCACTTCAAACAAAAATCTGCCATTTTAAATACTGTATTAGTGCAATGTTAATTTTTTGCAATTTTCGAAAATTCAGAGTTTGCCGGAAATGAGACTAGCATAATTTTTATCATTTGATACATACGAACCGAAAATTTAAAGAAAAAATTGGAGTCGTTCTTGAGAAAAAAAAATCGTTTCGCCTTTTTAATGACCTATATTTCAAACAAACACTACGTGCAAACCACTAATATTTTCGAAAAATTGTACTTGATCTTCTTTCAAGACGTCTTTAAAGAACAGATTTCATTTTAAAAAATCTATATCTTCCATATTGTAGTTTTAGGAAGTCGCCGAAGAAATTAAACTCTCGCAATATTAGAAAAATTACGGATTTCAACGAAAACGAGACTTTTACCATTCTCAAGCGTCCTTTACACAATCTGAGGAAAAAGTTTAATAAAAAAAATTGGAGCAATTTTTGAAAATGTTGAGCGGGGCTCAGAGGGCCTCTTATCATAAGTTCATAAGAGGAAATCATATCATAAGAGGAAATCTTATCATAAGTTCGCATGAGCAACTCAAGCTGTTGGATACGTTCGAGATTTCTTCCATTCGTTCGAGTGAACTCCGCTTGAAAACTTTTGGTTTGGATTGTTCTTTACCAGGAAATCTCTGTCTTTAGAATGATCCCGAAATCGGCCGAAACGGCAACGGTGCTAATGTAAGTCACAAGAATTACATCACAACGGCAGCAAAAACAATTTCAAAAGAAATAGAAGAGGCTACTGAGTAATTCTGTGAAGAACATTTGTTGCATCACGTAAATATTAATTGAAGCAAGTACCATTCAAAATGAGGTTAAAATCGACGAAATCAGTAAACAATGCATTAAAAATTGCGTAAAGGGTAAAAAATGACTTATTACTCGAAATGACAAAAAATGCAAAATAATGACGTATAAAAATGGGTAAATTCCTTTTGTCATAACGTAAAATGAATTTCTATACTTAAACAGCACTGTTCTGAAGTGAAAAAAATGACTTTCATTAAAATCCGCCCCCTAGTAATGAACAATTAATAAGGGAGATTGATTTCGCGTCATTTTCGACTAGGTTATCCCTAGTTTAAAATAGTTCAATGTCTCTGGGAGAAAAAAGTCACCTTTTGATCACACTAATAGTCACCTCAGGGAACGTGAACCCAACGTAAAAAGTTACAGAGAATTCTAAAGGTCTTTTAAAAATCGTATCCGAATCACTTTCAAGCAGTTCCGGTTCCAGACATAAGACTTATAATCCATAGATATACTATAGACATACCATAGACAACCATGGAAATACTATATTCTATGGTTACAGAAATATATTTAACGAAAGTATAATCCAAGTCCGTTTTCTTGAGCCCACATTTCTCTAGGAATGTGAGGGTTGTTTATTACGATGATAGAACTATTAATCCCATCTGTAGCTCGATTTCGAAGCAAAATAATCTCTATTAAAATGGAGCAAACATTTCTGGTTAGTAGATTGTGCCAACAACGCTCAATATCATTTATGCTAAATACAACTAATCATAGTAAAGAAGTGGGAGCACGTATTTCGGGGCTCAGGAAAACGTGCGCGTATTATACACAGATTTTGATTGATTGTTAGTGATTCAGGGCGCGTCAACTACTAGGGTCATTAGACCCGTAAGTGTAGTGCGTGTTTTTGCTCGGGAGGTGACGGTGTTCTTCCCCCGCTCGATGGCGAGATCCGGCGCCGACCTACCGTCGGCTACAGGTGTTTTCCCCAACCAGGCATCTCTCACCAGTGGGGCACCGCCCCAGCCGGGACAAAATCTAAACTTCCGACCGGCCTTCCGGCATGTGTGCTAGTGTAGTGCATGCTAATGTGTGTGTAAGGGGGGAGGATAGGACAAGGAAGAGGTAGTAAAGATCCCACGCGGTCCGTGGCCCGTTTGTTAGGGTACTTCTCCAGCATTTGCCTGGTTTTGATTGGAGAAACCACGGAAAACTTCCGATCAGAGCAGCCGGCCGCTAGAATTCTCCTCCAGATATCGACAGAATTCGTCCTAGCTGACAAGCTAGTGTCGAAAATCCTGCCACTATCTGCACTTTGACTCCTTATTTGTTTTGCAATCTAATTAAATTTATTTCAAGAAATGAAGTGAACAAATTAGAACTACGCAGCAATATTACGAAAATGCAGGTTTTTTTTAATAGCATGCATAGGAGATGTCAGTTCTTGCAGTCCTGATATTTAATATCTCACTTTTGCTTTCTGAACTGTGGCTGGCTTCTTTTCGAAACACTAATTTCTCCAAGAACATAAGAATGCAAAATATGGTTAAGAATAAAATTTGTCTGCATTCCATATTATCATTGAAATAAAATAATTTAAATGGAAAATAAATTATACACATATTAATAAAGTTAGTTTGGTAATGTTGTTCTTTAAAAGTGATTTTTAATTACTTCGTATTTAAAAAATAGCATTCTGAAAAGGCCTTAAACAATGCTTAAGACGTGCTTCATTAATAAACTTACGTCTAGCACAGGAAGAAATTCCAGTAGTGAGTGGAACAGATTATACTCTCCACTGCCTTGAGCCTTGCAAGAGGGCTGCCCTCTGACATGACTTGTTAAAAGGTCAATTGAACCATAATGAATAGTGAAGGACAACAGGCTCAACAGCCAAGCAATCCATTACATCAAGTGCTACTTCATCAGTGTGCTAGTATTATTCATTGAAATAATGAGAACGTTGACTCATATGCCAAAGAATACTAATATTCTTAATATTCATACTGTCTTCCTCATAAATGAGGATGTTCCACCCGGCACACAATCTCTCATTCTTTGTTTTCTAAAACTTTTTTTCCTACATTTTTCCCTTTTCTTACTTTTGAAGGGGAAAGAAGAAAAAATTAATTTTCTTCTCTCAAGAGAAAGAATTGTTAAAACAGATACCATAAAGTCCACTAGTTTATTGCAGCAACATTCTGTAAAATCTTCAATTTAATGTACAATCACACCTGTAAAAAGACCATGTGAAGTGAATGTCATTTCACAAGAGAGACACGAAACATACAAATAATTGTTTTTCTTTGTACTTGTAATTGTGTATGTGTTCATACACAATTAGATTTGTTACAATTAAGCTATGATTAAAGTTCAATGAAGGTATCAATTCTTAAGTAGTTTCTTGCTCCATGCTATATACATAGCTAATTTTCATAAAAAGTGCACATAGCCGGTTTTACAGGCGCAATAACGATATTAAAATAAATTCTGGTTAAACTGACTCAACTTATGATTTGACATTATGATTCTCTCTCTCTCTCCTTTAACTCTTCCCAAGTCATATTTAAAACTCATTAATAACATGTTTTCCTCTGAACTATATTTAACCAGAGTAGGTTTACGTTGCTTTCATGAACATTCTAAATATTGTCTTAGACCTCAATTCAACAAGTGTGTTATAAATGAAGCCCGCCCCCTCCCTCCAAAAAATCACGTTTTAAAAAATACCTGCGGTAATCAATTTTTAAAAAATGTAATGATATATTGTCAATTCCACCAAGAACACACTTTTCACGCCTTTGTTGATACCGACATTCTGTGAGTCTCTCTTGACAGCATCGACTTGCCAACCAGGGTTATCATAAGTGATTTTAATAACTAAACAAAGTTATTACTATAATTGATAATTCAGTATTATACAATTCATTGACCCTAATAATACAATACCTATAATGACCGAATCAATTTTACGCGCACCCTTGTAGTCGCTTCCGTAGACACAGAGCCATTGTTGGAGAGCTTCAGTGTGGACCAACCACTACTTTACCTCCCCCATATATATATATATATATATATATATATATATATATATATATATATATATATATATATATACACACACACGCGCGCGCGCGCGCGCGTCGAGTAGCGTGAAGTCTAAGAGCGGATTTTATAGATTCGAATCGTGTCCGCAAGTCATGAATACGTTCTGGCCGTACAATGCTTTAGCGATCTCGGCTAAATCATCTCATATTCAGTAATTCGAAAACTTTTCTCCTATATTTCGTATAATATGTATCTTAGTCTTTTGAGGAAATAAAATGAGCTAATGAGTACAAAGGAAACAAATTTGGGTAGACCAGAAACGTGCGTCCTGAAATGAGGTCGCTGGCCATTAAGGATTGATGGCTTAACTGTTTTTTTGTTTTTTTTTGTTTTTAAATTTATCATTTAATCCTATTAAACTAATATCAAAATGGCATCCGGCTAACAAGTCCAGAGAATTATTTTGTGTTTTCTCTTTCCTTTGAATCATCTACAGGTCTGACTTTTAGAAACATCACTTTAAATACTTTCAATGATCTCACACTTTCCTTGATATTCTACGCTACAGTGGTGTATTTCACCCAAGTCTCGCTGTGGTGGATTCTGACCCGCACCCCGGGCATATGATTGCGTTTTATTTTATTCTGTTCACGTTTTTAATCATTTTTCGCCACTTGGGCAATAATTCGTATTCTACTGAATGTGTCCGTTAAGTTAAGCCTTCATTGCTTCACAAATATTACACGAATTGTCAATCACTAATTCTGGGAAACACCCGACCGCTCGCTTCGGCTAATGCCTTGCTAATGCCACGACCTGCACGGAGCACTGCTGAAAGGTGTACCACATTTTCCAAGTTGGAATTTTTACTTATAAACAATTACACATAATTTGTACTTATAAACAATTGGTCATACACATATGTGGGCAGAAATAATCCAATATTGCAATGCACTACATCGGTTATTTATTTTGAATATCAGTTTTGAAATACGTACTGACATCAATATATTTTTTTATTTATTTGGAATTAAATGCATAAAATTACAAACAAAATCATTATCACAGAACATTTTCTGCCACCAAATTGATCATACTTCCTTCCTACAGGAATATCATCACTACATTTTAATATAGGTACATTTTTACTGAAAACAGAATTGTGTGTGTGATCCATTTCGTGAGTCCCTATATTTCGCTTCTAAAGGTAAATTTGCGGGTGAAATTTCTTTTGAGAAATGCATTAGGGATTTTGATATATTTTATACTTTTGACAAATATCATTCAGAACTCAGAAAAGAAAAAGAAAACTGAATAATTCAATAATGCTAGTTCAAATTCTACTGTACATCTATTATCTTGAAATGTACACATAGACATAAAGATGGAACTAATTCTTTCAAATTTCTCTGACAAAGAATTACCTTTGGCTAAAAATTTAACAATAATGACAAAACAATTTTGGGAGACATGTTGAACATATAGGCAATAATGTAAATATTACATACTTTTAAACAATACAAACAAATCTTTGTTTAAAAATATAATTTATATTTACATGAATTCAATACAGTAAGTATTGAATAAGTTTTGTATTCTTTAATTGGCACACTTACACCCACACAAACTGAACATTTATAAACTATTTGTATTTAATGCTTTTGAAGAACTATTTAGGGGAAATGCATTGGTACACCTGGCAACACTGAAACCGCTGTGCCTGCCCAAGTTACTATGCCTACTGGTATTTAGCACTGCCTGCAGAAGTTACTCAACTCTCCAACAAATTAAAAATAAAAATAATTAATTAATTAATTTTGGGATCAAAACATAATATGTAATAATAAATTAAAAAATATATAACTTCCAAGGAGCATTTAGAAAACTTTTCTGTGATGAAGAAAATTGTTTCAAGCAGAGCATTTCATCTGTAAATGAAATGCATGTACAAAAAAATTCATTCAATGGCATGTTACATATTTAAGAATTTGAAACTATATAAATAGTTTCATAAAAAAAATTTTTATAAAAAGTTCTAAAAATGAATTTTAACACATTTTGTACCAGAATGGGCAAATTTTGGAGAAGTCCACAATGAAACAAATGAAGTATTTTCCCCTTTAAAAAGAATGATAGGATTATATTTTTACTAACAAAAGATGATCATTTTAATCAGCCAGAATGGCTGAATATTTTGCTATTCAACCACAAGATTGAGAATTAAATTCTTACGTTACGATTAAGGAAAAAGTAAATGCTGGAGTAGAATTTCATCCTGCGTGGGGGTTTAGCTCCGAATCATACTGTCATGTACTTGATTCTTAAACACACACCTAATTAGTTGTGCGTGTTTACGAGTGACATACATGGCAGTATGATTCTGTAACAAAAATTACAAGCTCATCATCCGTTTGTTCAAAGATACGGATGCTGAAGTTTTCCTGGAAGATACCATCTTGCTTTTTAAGATCTCAGAAAGATTACCTAACTCATGGAAATATTAATGGAAAAAATTGACAGTACTGTGTGAAGAACAGAGTGAAGCTTAAAAATTGCAAAAATTAAAATAAAAAGAAAAGATGTCAGTACAAAATGAACAAAATAATAATAGTAATAACAACAACAATAATAATAATAATAATAATAATAATAATAATAATAATAATAATAATAATAAATAGATCATTTGATTATTATAGTCAATCTATTACAACATTAAAAGGTTCACTGCCCATACAAAAATGCAAGAAGAAAGAGTAAGGCTGCAGAAGGATAAAGTTCTGTATTTATTACTTTTCAGAAATTATATCTTACTGACAGAAGTATTTAGTATTCAAAGATTAGTTGGACACAATTCTGCCCAATGTACTGACATTAACACATTCAACTGTTCTCCAAATTTTTACTTCCTTGAGCAACATTTTTCTTCCACATACGGGTATGGTTATGACTTGTGATACATTTAGGTATCAAATATAAGAAATAAAATACCATTTAGAAACTTTAGGGGTTCAGAAAATAAGTGAAGAAAAAGTATGAAAAAGATAATAGTATGAAAGTCAATTATGGAAATAACGTTGCTTGAGATGAAGCACTGTAGTATTCTTTAATTATTGATGAAAGATTACACAATTGGAATCAAATAGAGAGTAACACGGATTCCTTACTTCATATCAAATGTCTTGAAATTGGGTAATTATTACTTCCAATTTATGACCTTGTGATAAAAATAATATAGGTCTGATATTGGCATATATGTGAATTATTAGTTTATCACAAATGCAAATATCAGTGAAACACAAAAGTGAACTATACAAAAATTACATATCAAACAGATAAAGTAAACTGACTTACCATATGATCAGGGATTGGTGATGATTCAAAACAGTTAGCAACAAAACTTCGAAGTTCTTGCAAGCTGCCCCACTGCTGACCTCTAACTGAAGTAAGACTTAAATTTATTTCTACTGCTTTGCCACATGGAACTTCTGGTGCTTTCAAATCCTCCAGACTATGGGTGACAGGGCGAGATAATCCAAAAACTTTTGGACTAAGTTTATAGGAGAGCAATGGATCTTGAGATTGTGCACTACCAACACTCATGGCATCTGTTGATCTAATAGTTTTGTTGAAACCTGAGAAACCACAACTACTGACATCAACGGATTTTTCCTGAAAATGTGGTGGAAAACAGTGAAGAGTAATTTTGTCAAGGGTGAAATCTTCATATGACTTGGGCTTGTAGGGAAGGTTCAATTGATCTTGACTTTTATTAGTTCCACTACTCACACTCATGTCATCGTTTGATCTAGCAGTAATTCCTAGAGGGGCTGATCGATACCCAGGAAAATCATAAACAGGCATATTGACAGTATGTTCAACATAGGAATGAGCAGCTGCATTGCACTGATGTGTTTCATCATCACTTGAACTACTACTTAATGGGGATCTACTACGACTGCTCACAGCTAAAGTACTATTAACACTAATTACAGGATCTGGCATTGCACGAACTGTCAATCTTGCACTGCAGTCTTCATTTGCTAACCGATTCACTCTACTTCCACTAGCATGACTGAGGTCATAGACACACGACTTAGGTGAAGCTAGATTATTCTGCATCAATTGCTCATCATGACCATTGTTCATGACTTGTTGAATATGAAGCCTCTGATTTTGAACATCAACCATTAGAATTCTATCTGAGTGATTACCACATTCATCTCGAAAGCCAATTCCAGAATCACTGTTACTTGAGGTAGTAGTTGTCGTACTGCTTGCATTACTTGGCTGAGGAGAATTTGCTACAAGAGGTTCTTCGTTTTCTCCATTACCTCTCAGTTCTTTATTGCTATACAATACTCGGACGGCGGAAATAATAGGATCAGATGTATCAGGGAATTCACGGCAAAACCCTGTTTCGGCATCTACATTACACTGTAATTTAAATGCTTCTGCTTTAGCTGCATGTTCACTATGGCCACCATGTAAACGCAACTCAACAGCAAATACATGGCAAGAACTTGATGATATAGTTTCCCCACTGTCATTTTCATCATCAACACACTGTACTGCAGCTGTAACAAGTCCAAAAAATCTACGCTCATCATCAGAACTTGACCCGCAGAAAGTGACACGATCAGCAGGGTACTCTGCTAATACAACTTGGTGACAATTAGTAAGAGTTAAACTTCGAGTGTGGACACTCATCAACACTAATGTATGAGCACGTTTCTCAGCACGAAGGCGTTTAATACATCCCCGAACTACCTGCAATCTTGAGCCAGGTTGTAATTCTTTAGGCATTTCAATAGTTCCTAAATATCCAACTAAGGCACGATATTCAATTTTATCTTGCTCAGTCTCTTGTGGTTTTTCAATTTGAACTGGAGGATATAAACGAGGAGGTGGGAGAGGAACTGGTACAGGAGGCTCCCAGCGTTGCAGGAGAGGAAGAGCTGATTTGCTGACTGGCCTCATTACACCTGATGGCACAGACATAGTCTCAAGCTGCTGTTCTTCAAACATAGCACCAGTACGCAAGTCTCGAACAACTTTTGCAGCTCGACTTTGTTGGGGAACCATACCAGATCTGTGATGCTGTCCCCCACTCCGAGGTTTATGAAGATATTTTGGTCTGGGGCGTGCAGGGGCAATAACATCTTCATCTGAACTATCTGAATAATAATTTTCTGCGATTTGTAGTTTCAGAATACCAGAGGAACATCCAATGAGTCGAACAACGTCATCATGAGGAACTTTGCTCACACTTTGCCCATTAACAGCAACAAGATAATCACCTGGGTGTAGTCCTGCTTTCTCTGCAGGACTTCCAGCCACAATACAACTGAGAATACAAGGTTGCTGACCTGAGATAGTAAAACCAAAACCATTCTTCCCTCGGCATACTTCTACGGTTCGAACACCGTAGTTGGGTCGCTTTTTACGACGCCGTATGGGATGCATTTTGCTTCATTCGAGTCACATTCTAACTTCGAAAAAATAATCGTATCATTTCAATGAACTTGTATAATTCAAAATATAATAGTACAGTCCAAGGTCTACGAAATGACCTGACATAACAGTTAAAAATTAGTTAACGTCACAAACATAGGTTGGATTACGTTCCTACATAGACGTTCATTACATTTTATTTCGCAGACACTAGAACTGTTAAGTATTTTCACATCGTGAACATTCACTCTCTGGAAAGAATACGCTAAACTTCTCTTTCGAATCAATTACAATATGCACAAGTGTCACATACTTCTGCTATTCGCCGTTCTCTCAAACCGAAGCCATTTTGAACTTGAACTTTCAGACATGCCATCTGGGAAGGGTTGACCAAAGTATCACTCGCGTGCATTCCATTCCAAACAAGAATTAAATTACAGAAAAATTTATTTAAATAATACAAATGAATAACACTAATTACTACTAATTCTTTTTCGGATATTAGTTTCCAAATGTCTTTGTGATAAGTGCTAGTTTTGGCTATTCTTACGTGGTTGTTTTCTCTATGTGGTTCGAACCACTTCATGTATATTTAATTTATAAAGTTATTATTCACTTTACAAAGTTTTCGAAAATATACGTAAATGGAGTTCTAATGTTACAGCTGCTTATTTTCTTTACACAAATGCTTTAATGAAAGGAAATAGAAATCATGACTTCAACCAGCCAACACATCAGTGACAATTTAAAATGACATCCTCTCTGATTTTTGGACACCACTGTTTTGCTGGCGGCCAAAAGTTTACCAACAGACCAAACGCCCTCTAAAGGAAAGAATTTAAACAAGAATGTCGCATTTCGATCCACTTTTGTCTCTAACCGTAGAGAGGGATATTCGAAATAGAATACATGTTTACGAGATAATTAATTAGGGAATCTCCATTTATTTTCTCATTATAGTATTCCAATTTTTAATTTTACGTCTTGTACGTGTCCAATTACCACAAGTGAATCACTGAAAGTTAGCAATCATTTATAATATTTATGCTGGAAAATACCTGTCCGTCTCAATAAATCTGCGGCGGGAGACGTTCTCACCGTCATGAGAGGTTGTTTTGTATTGCGAAACTGCGCAAGGATTAGATATTTCAATCTTATAATTGAGACGTGGGAGTCAAGGGCCAACACCGCTTACAATCTTTAACTAACTATAATACCAATAGTTTAATCATATTATTAATAACGCATGTGTTGTTGTTGTTGTTGTTGTTGTTGTTGTTGTTCTTCCTCTTCTTCTTCTTCTTCTTCTTCTTCTTCTTATTATTATTATTATTATTATTATTATTATTATTATTATTATTATTATTATTATTATTATTATTATTATTATTATTATTTTGTTTTTTATGATCTTTCATGTAAACGCAAATGTACTGATTGTTCTTTCCATATTTCATAGGTTTCAATCATGCATGGAATTATTTATTTTTCACGCTGTCCGTTTAATAGAAGTATAGCAGTCTCATTAGCATAGAAGAGGCAATGTATGTTACTACACTTATACCATTTATCTCATCTATGAATTATGAACTCATCCTTAAGAAATATTTTTGTCATTTTCATCGGAATGAACGAAATTTCCAGCATTTCATTTGGGGGAAAAAAAAGAAAAAAAACGAAAAATATTTATTTTGCTTTGCATTGATTACAGTTACCTAAAAAATGAGCAATTATGTACCGCTTTAGGATGTTGTGTGCCATGGATGAAAAATACATAAAAATCGTCTTATAAGAAGTTTATTTCAGGTAAGAAATAAATTTGTTTCAAAATACAATAGGGACTTTTTGCATAAGAGGAGTGAATGGTAGGGGGGGCTCTCGGTGGGGGGGGCTTGGCTGTGCAAAAAGTCTCATGTGCCATAAGTCCCCGAAAGTCCCGTCTATGGAACAGCGCTTTTACATAGAGCACCCATGGTTTGTTTATCTATGGCTTTATAGAGAAACTGGATTATTCTAACGGGCTCCGTATGAAGCATACCCTCTGTTATAATATATGGAGGTCTTATGGAAGTATGAACCATAGTCGTCATTCAAGTCGATTCACGTTATCGATCTATCGACATCGCCTCTTGCTGTTCATCTGTCTCCACATGAATTGTTGAAAACAACAGAGTATGGGTGGAAAACAACCGAAAACAAGTAGTTCCTAAACATGGCATTTTCACGTGTGGGTGAGAAAATGTTCGTCAAGGTGTTGTGTCATCTTCCTACCCGCCCAGTATTAAATTGTGGGACGAATGTTAGGATGTTTAGTAAGGGGTTTACACCACGAAAAAGCAATGTATGGTTTCTTAGTTTGGTTGGGATAGGAACTGGTGCAGTTGTTGGTGCCGGCTACTCTTATCTGAAATCCAAAGAGCCACAGACACCAGTATTAACTGTTCAGAAGGATTTACCCACAATAAAGACTATACCAAAAATGGAAGTGTCTCGCAAGGTATGGAAATTTAAAAGAATGTTTCAAGGATTGTTACTGGAATGTCATTTGATATTTAATTTGTTTATCATTATTCTAAGCAATAATATGTGTATTTGCCTGTTGCTTTTCGTTTTGGTTAAGTTTTAACGTATTTACATTTTGGTGTTTACACATCTTGCCCAAAATGTTGCCATCGGTAATTTGTTTAGCTTATTAAATGTTTAATTATCCTGTCAGTGGTAATTTGTGGTGGATGGTACTTGGTCAACATGTCAGATTCAATCATTCTCTTATATCTTTCATGTTTAACTAATGACTTAACTAATGCCAATTATTTCAGTCTTTAATTAAAGCTGGAAAATTATTTTAATCTCCCGCCCCTATAAACATAGTTTTTTTCTATCTTTTCTCAATACTGGCTATTTTCGCCATGTATAGATCTGCTGTGACCATCTGATCAGTTAAATTAGAAATAGGTTCCTTGTTCCTTTTCAAAATCTCACTCCATGGTGAGACTACTCTGTTTTGTTGCATTATGGTACTAAAAAGTAAGGTTATGTCTTTAAGGTGGGGTAAGGCAATTAAAAAAAAAAAATCTCACTAGGGTTCATTTTACCATTTATTTAAAGAAATCTGAAGGTCATGTTGTATTTTTCATTTCCTTTCCTTTATTTTAAGTTATAATAATTTAAATGCAATGGATCTAAACGAATACAACATGTACACTAAATACCTAGATCTTTTTGCTGTGTTAGAGTGAAAAGGAATAGAATACAAAATCTTAGATTTGGGGCTGAACAAAGATTAACTCTGAAGTGTCTGAAAATTGTTGGGGCTGTTCTGTTCTGAAAGGAAGCAAGCAAATACAAGGAAAAGCCTCATAATATTACAGGCCCAACATTTTTTTTGAGAAGTGGATTCGTAAAACTCGTGATATTTTGTAGCAAAACAAAAAGAATCAATTTTTTATTTAAATTGGTTTTTCTTAATTAATAATATGGGAAAGCGCACAATGTGCATAGTTCCACTCTCTCTTTTTTGAGAGAGAGAGAGAGAGAGAATATGGAGGAAATCAAAATGTTACACTTTCACTGTTCAATCACTTTTCTTGATTGCATTTTCCACTGCATTGCGAGTTTCATCTGTTCCATTAGTTCTTTTTATTCCTTGCTGAGCTTGGAAATGGATATGTTCCTTTTCCACTTTGTAAGGCATGATACCTATCGCATAATTCTTCGTACCATTCACACACACACACACACACACACACACACACACACACAAACACACACACACACTGATAGTTCGGTTCATGGAAACTTTTCGTTTTGCATACTTTATGGTGAAATCCAGTACCGCAAACCTTGCCACTGAATGTCTTAGGTCTTATCCTCTTCCCATTCATTCTCTCGTGGCAATTGCAAATGTTTTATAAAATTCTTCCCATGTTTCTTTCTTTTTCTCTTATATGTCCTTCATTAATTCTTTGAAGTGTGTTGTTTGGTAGTAGCATTTGGCATTACAGTTCTTCCACATAAAGGGGCTCCCTTGTCAGCTTGTACAACACTTGTGAATGAGTAAACTTGGACTCCCCTATAGCTTTCATCAGATAGATAGATAGATAGATTTCACTTTCTCTATTTCTTTCAAGTCTCTCTTGCTCAGGTATTCCCACATGACCTCAAGTCTGTATGTAATTACCAGAGTTATTTTCAATCCAAATAATTTTATTGCTGTTTTGAGTGAAATTTGTTGAAAGTGCGAAATTTCATTCATCACAATAATTGCTGCTGAGTTTCTCTCTTTGATATGTTCTCTGAAACTGATTCCTCAAGTTTGTAGTTACACCTAAAGTTTTTCTTAATTTAAATATGATTATTTTATTTTATATATATGAAAATAAAGTGCTTTTTGGATGTACAATCAATTAAATTGTTCAAGAAAGGTTTGTAGTATTACTGAAACATTTTTAGCACAATTAATATTAAAAATAATTTGCTAAAGTAAATTCTTGACAGTTTTTAATTTTAATTTCTGGTCATTGAAACAAATTTATGTGAAATGTTTGTGTTTGTATTGAATGTTCAAAATTCCTCAACTAGTTTAAATAATATTTACAGGAACATTTAATATTTAGTTAATAATTAGAAAAAAAACAACAACAATATAACTGAAATAATATAGAACATTTCTTTTTATTTATCTTAAAGATACAATAAACTTCAATTTTATTCATGTATATTTGTGAGAACATTTAAATTGTTGTACATTAATAAATATTACCTGTTTGTAGCTAAAATATTGCCTTTTATTGCATAATATTGTCTTTTATGGACAAATGATCCTAAGATATTGGATAGCTTTGCTTAGTCAGTTTTTTCTGAGTGTTACTTCCAACAAACACTACATTGAATTTCTTTCTTACTTGTGCAGCCAATGACATGCAAGTTATTGGTGTGAAAAATTAAAACACTTGTTTTATGCTCTCTACTTAATAAAATTTTGAGTTGAATTTGATATGAAAATTATGAACAGAAAACACTGTTGGAGAATTATTTTTCTTTTAAGTACATTACAAAATAAATAGTATATCTAAATTATTTATCTTGGATTACTACAGGTGTCTTAGATGCATTCAAATCTGTTTCTTTTTTCCCATTTGTCTTTTTATGAAGTATTTTTATATGGTGAAACCCTCTCTTAAGTGACCACTTCCTTTAAAGACAATTCCACTGTACTAATAAATAATTTGAAGTACAGCAATACACTTTCATGAATTGTATGACCTCAGGGTTTGGATTGTTGATTATGTAAAGTAAAGAATATCAAACTAAGTTAAAAAATTATTATTTTGATGCCGTGTAAGTAAAGTAAACAAGGAAAATTCCATATTCACTTTAATTTATATTTTATAAGATTCCAGAAAAGCAATTTTTTTATGCTAATTTATTCGTTACTTGTTGTATTCTTGAGAGTTACATAATTTGTTATTGGTATGGTAGAACAACTAGAAATTGCTGTACCTATGTTGTATTTCTTGTTGCTGTGAATATAAGATATAAAATTCATGTGAACATAAACTATAAAATTTTTTGTTGTGTAAATATAGAAAATAACACACATTATTGCTTTATTCTAGGTAGTCTTTGAAAATGATTCTACAGGTTTACGTTTAAAGCTCTTTCAGTATGCAACATGTCCATTTTGTTGCAAAGTTAGGGCATTTTTGGATTACTACGGAATATCATACGATGTGATAGAGGTAAATCCTGTGATGAGGCAGCAAATACGATGGTCCCATTACAAGAAAGTGCCTATATTAGTTGCAGAGAATCAAGATGGATGTCAGGTAACCTACCAAATGTATGATATAATGTGTGAAAACTTTCTTAAGAAATAGTTTTGTAAAGTTATGTAGATTATTGATGGATCTCAGAAGGGAGTAGTTGGGAGTTTTGGAAATCTAGTACTTTACTTAAATTGGTTCATTGGCCCATTATGCAGAACAAAATCATAAATCAGTTACGTTTTCATATACTCATTTTAGATTGCAAAAATGCTGATGTTCAAATAATAATAATAATAATAATAATAATAATAATAATAATAATAATAATAATAATAATAATAATGATGATGATGATGATGATGATGATGATGATGATGATACCTTGTGTTAATGATCTCTGTATAACATCATTGTTTTCAACGTGAAGGTATCATTAACGTAATACTATACCAACATACACTAGTTTGTTACTACACCTTGGTGACAAAATACATCATACATAGTTTTGTTTGAAAAACTTACAAGGTCAGAAATTTATATTCTGATTCGCATTTGTTAAAAGAAAAATTACATGTGTTATCACCTAATATAAGTAGACACTGAAAGAAATGAACAAATATTAACAAAGATAATTTGAATAGTACATTCTCAGTCCAGTTTTCCATTACCTCTAAAATTTGTTCAGTTTGTTTTGCATTTTGAAAACAAGTTCTACTTACCTGTTAAATATAGATCTATTTACAATAAGTTTATTGAATTACATGTTTACAAATATCTGTAATTATTAATTGCTACATTTAAGGAAGTAAAATGGTACTTTAATCACTAAAAATTATTATTCATTTGTTTGTAAAAAAAACTTTGAATGTAACTTCAAAATGAGCTTTAAACTGTAATTCATGGCATGTACATATTTTGGAGATTCAAGTTGTACATACACACTTTTCTGTTTTTTAGCAATTGAACGACAGTAGTATGATAATATCTGCATTGATGTCTTATATAATTGACAAAAGTGAAAGTTTGACAAATATAGTTAATTTTTATCCAACTATGCTCTACAAGCAAGATGGTTATGAGAAGACTGAAATTTTAAATCGTTACTTTTTAATGTGCCAAGAGAAAAATCAAGATGAAAAGACAAAAGAAGCTATGACGTGAGTTTCTGTTTACTTTTTCAAAATAGAAATAATTAATGATAGTTTCTAAAACCAATCGAAAACTAATGCCTACAGGGACTAATGATAACTACTACAGGAAAACTAATGATAACAGGGATATTTGTTGTTTGATTGTTGTGACTAATCAGGAAATCTTTAAGCACTGTAGTTTTAGATTGAACTAGTGAATTATATTAGGTACAATGATTGCATTGGAATTTATCTCAAATTCTTCAGTGCACGACTGGTATTTAGTAAGTCTATTCCATAAATGATTTTATGTCCAACAATGTTTTAGATTGTAGTTACCAAATATGAATTATATTTCTAAAACATGCTTCCAGTGCATGCTGCTTTCCAAGACCTGTACCGTAGCTTATGACTGGCTAGTAGTGAAAAGTAGTAAAATAAAATCACATAGAAAAAATTATAATTTTTTTAGATACACCACCCTGATTGGCGCATACCAGATGCATTTTGAAGTATTGTTGATGTTAATTTCATGAGTGAAATTATTACTAGAATTTTGGTTGTTGTTGAGAGAAACTGTTCATCCTTGAAGTATAAAACAATATAGAATACTCTTACACATTTGTTTCATTTTCCAGGTTAGAAAGGAAGTGGAGACAATGGGTTGATGATACTTTTGTACATGTTTTGTCACCTAATGTTTATCGCACCCGGTCAGAGGCTTTAGAGACATTTAATTGGTTCTCTGAGGTATATTTCTCTAAATTTAATATATTAATTCATTAAGAACTTATTGAAGGATTTACTCAATTGATGGATGTAAGAAATAATGTCTGTTTTTAGGCTGGTGAATGGGAGACTCATTTCCCAGAATGGGAAAGAAAAATAGTTATATATGTTGGTGCGTACGCAATGTGGCTCATTAGCAAGCGGTTAAAGAAAAGGTTAGTATAATTACACAGCACAAATGTACTAATCATGTTTATATTAAACATTTTAATATTTGTTTTTTCTAAATACAGGCATAATTTAAAAGATGATGTTCGCCAGTCATTTTATGATGAATGTAACGTATGGATGAAAGCTATCCATAAGCAAGGTACACCATTTTTGGGAGGAGAGCAGCCCAATTTAGCTGACTTAGCAGTGTATGGTGTGCTGAATAGCGTTGAGGGTAGTCGAGCATTTAAAGATGTTCTATCTCATACAAAATTAGGTGTATGGTATTGGTCTGTAAAGGCACAAGTTAATAAGCATAAAGGAAATGACACTTTAAAGCATTAATTTTTATGTAATAAAATTCCTAGTCATATCAATTTTATAACTTCACTTTTGAAGATCAACTGTTATGATGTTAAAAATGACATTATTGTCTTAATTTGGAAGATTTGCCTAGTGTTTGTCTTTTCTTATTTAGTCATATGAATGTGCTTAGAGAAATACAAGTGGCTTATTCCATTGTATGATCAGTGTCAGTGGTGTAAGTTGACAATTGTTTGAAAACTGATCGATTTCGATTTTAGTTTCAGGATACATTACTGTTGATCACCTTCTTTATTCATCATCTTCTTTATTGCTTTAATTCATTATAGTTGTTATAAAAAATCAAACTTATTGAAATAAATATTTTGAAAGCAGCTCTAGTTTATTTTAATGGTATTTCCCAAATTTAAAGAAAGTGTTATTTGTTACAATATTTTTATTAGTTTAGTTAAATGCTTCTTGTACTATTCCTTTCAAGTGATAATCTTCAGTTGATAGTTCCCATTATGTTTGCTGAGTGAATTTCGTTCCAATCAGTATAATGTGAAGTTTAACCCTCCTTCTACAATATTATTATTATTATTATTATTATTATTATTATTATTATTATTATTATTATTATTATTATTACCATTATTATTCATAAATATTTAGAAACGTTGATCATATGACACTATAAAACTGATAAAAAGACGAGTTTTTTCTTTGGTGTTGAAAATATTGTGCCACATTTTTTTCTGATGGTATTTAAAAAACAAATTATGCAACTCAGATTCAGATGTCAGCTGGCATGGTGCCCTTTGTTTCATTTATTGTACTGTTGTATTTGCAGGTTCCAGGGTTAGATGTGCACAAAAATGTTTCTTTAGTTGCTTTAATTTTGCACCAACAAGTACAATAAAAGTTAATGAACAACAAATAAACAAATACGAAATTAGGTAGGACGGCGTTCTTGCCGTATGGTGTCTGTTAAAAACGGTGGTGCCGACTGTGCAGGTCGACGACAGCAGGGTCAGGTAATGTTGCTGCTATTGCCCAGTGCAGCAATAACTTCCTACCAGTGGTAGCGAAGTGGCTGGTTGCGGGACAGGCCATTGAAGGACTCAGCGGTGCCTACTCAGGAGCCGGTTATGCCACGGCCTGTGGCACGCCGCAAGCAGCATGGGTCGTGTCCAGTCCAGCAGAGAGTGCTCCGCTGCCAGGCTCAGGGTTTTAACCCCTGCTGCCCGGTGAAAGGGAAGGAGAGGGGCTGCGTCCCTCCACTAGCGAAGCACAACCCCAAGTCCACTTCTGGTTGGGGGTTTACCACTTACACAACAAAAGAAAATGGGCCACCTAAAGTTTTAGGAGAAAAAATACCCATTAGGATATAATCTCCTCTATCCTTTATGACGGTTTGTGGCTGCACAGTATCATAGTATTATGCCTATGAACACCCCATACAATTACTGAATGGAACAGTATTGGACTTGTAAGAAAATTACATCTAAACCCAGGTAACACTTTTTCTTTCTTATATAGTAATAGATGTAGAGTATGTTTATAATGTAGAGAAAGTTATGTAATGTTGCAAAGAAAAATAAACATGATTTTGCCAGAAATGCACAATTTAGGAGTCTCTGTTATAGTAAATAGTTTATTTCACAATATTATCTCTACATCTGCAGAGATCACTAGTGCCTATATCTTTTTCAGGATTTTTTCCGAAATGGATATTTCCAGATTGTTCTGCCTTTGTCCAAGGCCCTGTGAATTTGAAATGGATCTTTTAATGTAGAGGTACTTTATATGAGGCCTCTAAGACATTTTTCAAATTTTCTCAAAAATGGCTCTAAACTTTTTTCTTAAATAGAAAATACATTCATTAAAATGGCTACTGTTAAACCCACTGAATTTTGGAAAATTGCAAAAGTTTAAAATTCTTTGAAAACCCTCCTATAACTGTGTTGTTGAAAAAGAGATATTTTATAAATGGAAATCTATTCAAAATTAGATTGTTAGATAATGCCATGTTCAGTAAAACTGGATTGTCATGAGGTGCAAAAAATTTTATGCCAATGGGATCTGAGCTTTGGGACCTGCTGTTATCCAGACATGGTCTACTGATTGAGCTACAATAAAATATTGCATTCTTTGCAATTTAATAATCTTATACCAATCAGTAATCTTTTGTTAACATGAAGAATGAAGATGAAGGCCATGAGGGGATGAAATATTTGCACTTCATGACAGTCCATTTTGAGTGTGAATTATGGTATATTAGCACTGTTTCACCATCTTGGCAATAATTGTTTCTAAAGACAAACACCATCTGAACCAATTGTTGGCCTATGATGTGCAAGTCCTTTCATTTCATTCATCTTCACCCATCATGCTAATTGTACTGAATGTTGTGTCCATGATTTTTGTTGTTGTTTTTATGAGTACTTTCTGCCAGATTTTGTGTGAAACACGATAAAGAAATCCATTACAAACATTTTTTTAGAAACTTCCAAATTTGTACATTAATTCATTACTCAAATAGAGTAAAGGGCCGGTAAAAGTTTTGTTCACTTTTCAGTCAAATCTATGGATTGTAAAAATGTCAAATGTCCGTTTTTTTTTAACTTGACCTGCATCTTGAATATTGAAGCTAGAGATTTCTTTCTTTAATGAACTTATTCCTCAAAATTACATCTGTAAATCATTTCATGTGCACTTTTTCAAAATATTAATACTTTTTGCATAGTTTTGAATGATCTCGAGACAATTTTCCACCATTAGTAAACAAGATTTCATAAAAAACTGCTAATTTTGTTCTTTTAACTTTTCATAAAGATAGAGCTCAATACACTAAACTCTGTGTACCATGTTCATTAAAACTTTTGATTTTCCAAAAATGCAATTTTTTTTGAAGAGATATATAAATACATGAGAAGACTAATTAAAGCACTTTATTTGCTGTACTTCTCTGAGTTTCTTATTTTTCTCAATAATTTTACATTCTCTGGACGTTTTCAATAATTTATAAAATCTGTTCAGGAAAACTCTATAATATTGTATAGCATGATAGTGATATCACAAATGATATTGACACTCAAACGATTCTGTTCGTCCATCCATTGTGTGTTAAGTGCAAAAATGCACTCACAATTTGCGTCTTAGGAGAATATCTCATTCTGAGAATCGTGATAGGTGGATTGTGCATAAATAACAGTCCCTCTTTAGATTTATTGTTTCACAGCATTTTTTGGCTTGCAGCTACAGCCATGGTAAAGGTACTTGCTTCAAATAATCTTTACGAGATGCAAAGTTCTCCACAGAATTACTCAGTAGCCTATTCGATTTGTTCGCTCAGAAATTGTCTTGACAGTCGTATATAATTCTTGTGACGTATATCAGCGCCATCGCCGGTTCGGCCGATTTCGGGATAACTAAAGACAGATTTTCTGGTAAAAACAGTCCAAACCAAAAGTTTACAAGCAGAGTTCTCTCGAACGAACGGAAGAAGCCTCGATTACATCAATAACGTATCCAACTGCTAGAATTGTTCATCCTGGTTTTGATAAGATTTTTACGTCATTTTTCTTTGGTTTTAGAGCATTTTATTGATGATTTTAGGCGGATTTAGGTCATCAAAATCCGCCCCTACTTATAAACGTTCATTGTTCTATCCATGGAAAAAGTTTGGAGCAGATTTGAGAAAATATCTTTTTTTATAAATTGCATTATATTCAAACAAATTACACGAAACCTACTCGTTTTTTTTTTCTTTTTCAAAAAATTCTACATTACAATTTTTAAAGAGCTGATTTTTTAGAACAGATTTTGTTTAGGGCAAAAATCTCTTATCTTCAATTTTGTAGTTTGAATTGTTAATCTATTGCAACCCTCGAAAATGTAATGGGGAAGTAAAGTTTGCCGGAAATGAGACTATCACCAATTGTGTTTTTGACTGTTCTTTGATACATATGAGGAGAAAATGAAAAGAAAAAATGTTTAAAAAAATAAAAGTTGCCTATATTACACACAAAATTACTCGAAAATACTCATATTTTCGAAAAATTGTACATTACCTTAGTTCAAGATCGTCTTTAAAGAACATCTCATTAAGGGAAAAATCGCCCATCTTATATATTGTAGTTGTAATAAGACGACGGAAAATAATTTGAACTTTTGCAATTTTCGAAAAATATATAAACGAGAAACAATTAGGAATTAATGGTTTTTTTGTTACTGAGTTACCTGTACATATTATTTCCGTAAATGATCTTGGCTGTCCGGGTGACGCCGCGTCGAAGGCTCTGTTGCCGACGTTTCAACCGTCTTTTCGTTGTTTTCCTCAGGGCTAGTCTGAGGAAGACCACGAAAAGTTGGTCTAAATGTCAGCAACACAGCCTTCAACCCGGCGTCATCGCCCAGACAGACAAGATTATTTACATGACTCTCACCGCGGAGGCCTACGACTTCATATTATTTCTGTATTTTGATGTGATACAAGTGGCGTAATAAATCTTAGTTTCATATTATTGCATCAATTTCTAGCATATGAAAATGGAAAACCGTTATGTGAACTGTAAAATGAGAAACAAACATTTTCAATAAATCCCTTCACTGTAGTATCGATGGAAGCGAAACAGCTGATAAATTAGCAAAAAGAATATCGATAATATTAACCCACAAATGCAAATTACATGACAACAGTGTGCATTGAGTGTCTAGTAAAGACTAGAGTTTGAGTTATTTTGTTAATGCGATTTGCATCAACCATGTGGAAATCTGATGATTTCTTCCACGTCCAGGAAACATTCAGGAAAACTTTCCCGCACTTTTGTATCAACTGTTGTACAACTTATGCTTTAAAACGTTCGAGGTGACCTGAATTCATGTAACTACGCCAACGCGCGAGCAGCGAAATTTTTCTGAACGTCTATAGCATTCTTGGTCACTTGTCACAGCAGCGTGCGCACGTGCAGCAACGTCTTCTACACGTTGGGATTCTGTAGATTAGACTTCTCATTTTAAGTAGCTCCAGAGTTAAAACCCTAAGGCGTTTAACGGGTTCTCCACTCCCAATCCAATAATTTGGAAAGTTGTTGTTATGTCTTAGTTTCCTCGAAATTCATGGGCCTAGTTTTAGGGGTTACTATGGATACCCTGATTGTATTAATAAAAAAACACTTGAAGTTTTAACATTTGCCAGGGGTGGTCGCTCGGCAAAGCTAAATTTGTAATAAACGAGTGTAACACGAATTGCACCGTTCTTCGTGTGCTTTTGAGTGCGTAGAGCGAGTGTCGGAAAGTGGGCTTGTTTGTGTGGCTGTTTGCCCATCCAATTAAAACTGAATTTAATGGTTTTTTTCAGCAGGTCGTACGTCCAAATCTCTTCGGAGAAATGCTGATTTCAAAAATAAATGCAGAAGCGTTGAAATGAGACGCAAACGGCTTCGGCTTAAGGCTAAATGCACCGAAAAATACTTATAGGAAAAATCAATAGATCGCAGCACTATCACACGGAATTTACTAGATCGATAACGTCTGAACAAATTGTTCGAATTTCGATCTGTAAACGGCATTGAACTCCTTTTTAAAATAGAATTCACGCTACGATGCCGTTTTTTCAAAACATATTTCAAAAAAAAAATTTAAATGATTTCTCATAGTTCCGGGAAGAAATTAAAAAAATGTGGGCTTATAGCGCGATGACGACGTGCTTCCTGAATCCAACGCCGTATCAATCATGCAAATCGAATGAATAGGAGCGGCGTAAAGTGAAATTTCGGAAAAACTACCTCCCCCCCCCCTTCCCGCTTCATGCTTGCGTCACCCGACCCTTTTGGAGGCTCCCTCGACGCGGCCGAACGGCCAAACCCGGCGGCCTCAAGAGGAGGGCGGCACGGGAGGAGGCCGTGCTCTCAGGCAGGCAAGCCGGGCAGTCGGTTCGTCCCTTTTCGTCCCTTTCAATCTCAATATATTTTTCTCCACTTATCAAACTAGTGATGCTGTAACACAACCAAACGGTCTCATATCATCTGTAATAGTCGTATAAAACTATATATCTTGTTCACATATTTCCGTCTTCCTTCGAATACCATCAAAAAGTTATTTGAGGCACTACTCAAAATATCAATTCCGATTTGGAAACTGATTTCAAAAAGAAAATTGAACTAATTGTGTAGATATCACCAATATTCCATGTCCTAACATCTTATTTTACATACATTTTACTTCTAAGATCTTCCGTTATCATTCCACTACCAGAAAGAATGAGCCGAAATTACGCAAGAGCTCTTTTATCCTGCGACTCGATTTTTGACTTCACCTGATGAATCTGTTTTCCCAAGTAAAATTTTAAAACTGTTTCGTACTTTCGGACAAAATTGAAGAAGTAAAATAGCGCGCAGGCGAGATGCATCCTGAATCCAACACTGTAACAAACATTAAAATCTAATATTAAGAATCGTGACATGTCCCAGCTTACTTAGTAAGTTATATTGATATAAAATGATTCTGTTATATTTGTATAAACTTGAAGATTGGAAAAAGTAATTCCCGGTGCGTCATTTTGATACAAACTACGTAAATGATAATGTAAAAGGATGTAGTGTAAATCATTGTATTGTGACATATGTATGTATTTTTTAATGCATTAAATTGTCATGAAAGCAATACAACTTAAACCCTTAGACAGGAACACCACACTAGAAGAGGAATATCCGTCTATGAGGGGGATAAATTATGTTTTGTTATAAAGTTCGGCAACTTTTACATTTCTACATTAAGATACCATTTTTCTAAACATCGTACACGCTTATCAGTAATATTTAATCGGGTAGCAATTCAATTTATAAGATTTATATGCTACTAATAAAACGTAGCATACCAGTCACTGATAAACCTCATATTTGGGAATCAGAATGCAAACGTATTAAATCGGCGATCCTCATCTAGGTGTCGAGAATAGGGATGCAACATTGATTTTGATATTTTCAAAACATAGATTTTGTATAGACACATGAACATATTTCGTAAAAAAATGAAACATTTATAAAACCTGATGTTTATTATCGATGTGCTTGATGAGTTGTTGTGAATGAAAAGAACCGATAATCACAATTTTATAAAAAAGTTAAAATATGAAATAATATTGCATTATACCACTGTCAATACATGTGTTCGAATAAAGCGAACGGTGATTGTAACATCCTCATCCAGTAGACTATCTTCAGCCCAAGAAATGACCCCATTTTTCTGGCATTTCCTACGTATGTCCTACCGTACGCAGAGAGGCGGCCAACGCAAGCACTCTAGGTGTAAGGTCTCTCGCCCACCTTCCTGTACCCATTTGAGAAAGTTGTGACTCCATAAGATGACCCTGGGCGATAGTAAAAAGAATAACAGCGAAACTAAGCCTGAAAACTTTCTTTTGCCGTTTTGTCTAAATCGTAATTATAAATTAACAATCACGGCCACTGTCAAAACAAATTATCTTCCGCACGAACTTGATCGATGTTTCTAAACCAGGTTTTTTAAAGATGTTTTAATTTTGAACATTGATATTTGCATTTGTATTACTTGAGCATCATTCCTTCGCTTTTCTTGCTATCCGAAACTGGGAGGGGACGCGCCGATAATTCAGCGAGTTCTTCCCTAATAATGGCAGAATGTACGCATGAAAGACTGCGGGTATCAAACACACTGTTCAGTGCGATGATGTCTATTTGTCGGCTCCAGTCCCGGTCAAGCAGCGGCTGTGAGCATCTCTCCTTTCATCTGCAGGTCCCAATTCTTCGCGGGTCTGAACGCGCAGAGAAATAGTACTAGAGCATAGATCGCAAGCCATCCCTTGTTAGACCTATCTGGATATACACAGCAATAGGATGCTAGCAATTTGTTCATTGCTCACTCTGACTCGAACTGCCTTTTTCCTTTTGTTTGTGATATTGTGTATTAGTTATTCAATTGTGCCACTTACACCCTTTTCTTCCGCTTCATTCTATCATTCCAAGCATAATATCCTTTTCTAGAGATTTTGTTCGACTCATAGTATGTCAAAAATATTTTATTTTCCAATTTTTTGGCTTTGGCTTTTAGAGAAAGTTCTGTTTTCTTTTCAAAATTTCGGCATTTATCTTTTTGCCCTCCCATTGTACGTAATATTTTCTTCTGTGTCCATACTTCAAAAGCATCTTCCTTTTTTCGGCCTATCTCAATGTTCAGCTTTTACACCCACACAACAGGATTAGAAATACCATTTTCTCGATTATTTGGATTTTGGTCTTACGCAAGGCTTGATTTCTGACGGAACACGACGGAACGGCGTTCCTGTATCTCGCTGATAATTATTACATTATATTATAAACATATAATTATTTCTATTAAATTAATAAATCATTTTGAGCGCGTTCCGGGACCTAAAATTTTAGAAATCAATCACTTGATATGCCTGCATATTTTATGAATTTGTGTAATTTTCTTTCCACTTCTTTTTCTCAAATTATTCCTCTTTAGTTTTTCTGTACAGTATCCAGAATGTTATTGTAATTCATAAGTATTTAACTTCACCTGCCATGTATATCACTTCTCTGTTGATGTTCAGGCTTCCTTTTTTACCAGTTGACATAAATGTTGTTTTCTTTAAATGTAAGTTCATAGAATATTTAAATTTTATATTAATAATATATTTAGCTATCATTATTACATAATTCAGAATTAAGTATAAATAAAACATCTGCATAATTTTGATGACATAACATTTTTGCGTTTTCTCGAAAAGGAGTAAAGTGGACATGTCACGTTTTGAATGTTTGCTTCTCATTTCGCGCACCTTTCTATCCAAGCCCAGCGCCGCCAAGGCACGCGCTCAAGTGTAGTCACCCTTCTGAACTGGAAGCAGGGTCGCACCTCTGGCACAATGCTATTCTGATAACGTGACTTTTCTGACCTCTGCAGACATCTCGCCGCGTTCTTCGGCGGGCTGCGTGCTACACTAGGGCAATTCGATATGCCCAAGCGTAGGAAGAGGGCGGTGAGCAGTTTTCAGTGGACGAGAACATTGTGCAGTGACGAAGTGGAGATTATATTTACTATACAAGAATTAGTGGAATCATTCGCGTTTCGTTAATTATTAGTAACCAAGTGTTATATATGAACAAGATAATAATTCAAACAATAAATAATAATTATAAAAGTATATTAGTTTAATAAACATTTTGTGAGATATTATTAACTAAAATAACTTATTTAGTCGACATTTATGGATGGTAAGCTATTGTTTTTCATTGAAAATACAGGTATAATACCCTTATCACCTTTATGGACGTCCATACCGTTATAGACGACCTATAGAGGTATTTTACCGGTATAAAAGAACATAGGTATTTGAAAAAGGTATGTAAAATACCGGTATTTTACCGGTATCTAATACCTTTTCGGTCCCTGCCTCTTCTTCATTGCCAGTTTACACTCCCTGGTCATATTTCGAATGACCCGGAACATTTCTTTAGGTCTCCTTTTGTTGTTATGTTCTTCCACTTCTTTGCATTTTTCTTTTTATTTATTTATTTAGCGTAAAAAACAGTTAAAAACTACGTATGACGTGCTATATTTCTTGAAGAAACTTTTCTTTATCTTGTCTTGGTCTACGCTGGAATACCCTGCTGAGTTCTCTGACTTTTATCCTTTGCTTTCTTAGCAGAGAAATATAATACTTGAAAAGAACGAAACATTAGGACTTTATTATTATTATTATTATTATTATTATAAAATAATAATATAATAAATAATAATAATAATCACAATCACGCGAATGGAGAGGAATCGAAGGTAAAGTGTATATACTCGTACTATATAATCCTTCGAATCTTCACTTCGATGACTGAGTTTCCAAGATTTATAACAATTGTGAGACTCCATCTTTATATTCCACGGTGAAAAATCTTGAAATATCTCTACAGGTCTGATTCAGTTTGCCCATTGTGAAACCATGGAGCAGGTTGTTACTGTGTGAGAACCTCTAGGCACCGGCGGGCGTTCTTTCAGCGCCCGCCGCGAAGGGCTAGGCTAAAGTGACCGTGGGGGAGGGGTTCCGGGATTTCCAAATCCGATATGGCACTGGGACAGTGGTTCTCGAATATCGTTGCGAATGCTCACTCCAAGTTCACTGCGCGAAGGCGGGAGGGGGGAAAGGGGAAGGGGGATCAGGTATGTTTTCCGAAATTTCACTTTACGCCGCTCCTATTCATCCGATTTGCATGATTGATACGGCGTTGGATTCAGGAAGCACGTCGTCATCGCGCTATAAGCCCACATTTTTAATTTCTTCCCGTAACTATGAGAAATCATTTTAATTTTTTTTTGGAAATATTTTTTGAAAAAACGGCATCGTAGCGTGAATTCTATTTTAAAAAGGAGTCCAATGCCGTTTACAGATCGAAAATCGGACAATTTGTTCAGACGTTATCGGTCTAGTAAATTTTGCTTATTTTGGTGCTGCCACGTGGTGGCGACAAATGGAACTAGTGTCGGTACACTTAGCCTTAATATCTTCTCCCTAACCGCTTCGTAAATCTTCCTAACTTGACACCTGCCTGCCTCATCAACAATGCTTCTGGCAATGGGACTGCTATGCCTAAACATTCGTAAATGTTTCACTCCTTAGTACCTCCCAAGCACGTCTACAGCTATTAGTTCCATAAGTGTAGCGCATGTTTGTATCGCGGGAGGTGACAGTGATGGCTAGCGAGATCCGGCACCGATCCGCGTCGGCTTGCGGGGATCCCAACCAGGTATGTCCCACCAGCGTGGCCCCGCTCCAGTCGGATCGAGCTCTAAGCTCCCGACTGGTCTCCCAACAAGTGTGGTAGTGAAGTGCACCCCTGTATATAATGAGTGCATATGAACGTGTATGTAAGGAGAGAAGATAGGACAAAAGGAAGGAAAGATCGCACGTGGTCCTTGGCCCGCCAGGCAAAACTCTCTAGTTTGTGCACGCATTAATGCGGGTATGCACAAATTAACCAATTAATTAATTGCATTAATACTTTCTGCAACTTTTTCCGAGGTTGTTTTTTCTTGGGAGGGCGCCTCTCTAGAGCCCTTAAGGAGCAGCCGCCACTGCTTTTACGTAGACCAGGCTCCTGAACACTACTTTCTAAACAATACATTTCAGAAGATGTGCAGGGCCGGATTTAGGTATAACGGGGAAACCTAACACAAAATTGTGTTGCCCTCCCTCTCTCCGTAAAATAGCTCCATCTTTATGAAATAAAAAAACTTTTATTATAATACAATTACTTTCTGTACAAATTCAAATGAAAACTAATAATTTTTATCTAAAAGTTTACATATTTTATATTCATTAGATTAAATACACTTTATTTTACAAAGTATGTTATGCATATGTTTTCGAAGCGTGGAGCCCCTCATGGATGAGGGCCCCCAAGCAACTGCTTGTTTTGCCTGTAGGTAAATCCGGCCCTGTCTTCAGGGCCCTTCTTGGTGGGAATGTCGTGGAACGAATAGAGGTGAGTTTGATCACAATTTGAGCAATTGTACGGAATTTAAATATACAGGTAAGTACATTTGATCGACTCATTTTACTGTCTCGCCTTACTTCGTAAGAAGAGAAAGTATTGTAATCGTGCGCCAGAAAACGGCAATTTTTGGGGTAGGAAATAGCTTATGGTTTTTTCATGAACAGTAGTGAAATCCTTAACTGATACTTTAATGTATTTTTTGCGTGTTTCTTTTGGTCAAACGATACGGGAGATACAATTGGTATATACCGTGACAAACATGAATGAACATCATTCTGTTTAAATGGACCTTTCTATTTCACCACATCCGAAAAACGTCATTTTCGTTGTTTGCTCGTACCCTCTCAAATCCTCGCTGCACCTTCTCTCATGTTTCCAGAATTTGAATATTTGTTTTCCTCTCCCCGATAAAGTCGCGCACATCCAACTTCCTCTTTTCCCTTCCTCTTATATATAAAAGATAATATAACCATCTCTATCAGACAACCTCCTCTCAATAATACCTGATTAACTTGAGGTAAGAAGGAACATACCTTGGCCACTCATTCATACTATTCAATGTTTGCTGTCATGAGCGTCAACAGCACCAATTTATTGGGGGGGGGGGAATTCACTCGGTAAGGTACATATCACAGGGAAATGCCCTTCATAATATCCCATATACCAAAACTTTTTTTTTGAGGGGGGCGTCCCTTCTCCTAGCGGTTACGCCCACAAAAGCTGTGTCATTAACGAGTCAATGGCTTGTGTTTTTCGTTGTAAATGTTTTCGAATCCTTTCTTTTTTCGGTGTCTGTTATGTTGAGAAGTACTCCATTCTCCAAGTCCAAAAATGGAGCGTAGCGACTTCATTACGACATCCAACATCACATTAGCCTACCATTGCTCATCGCCAAGCTCTCCTGCAAGTTTTCTGTTATGGCCAACCCGGCGGGAGGTTGGACGTTACACAAAAACGCTCACTACATGTGACACAATCATCATCGGAGATATCAATGTGGGCGGCCATTTCCTATGTGACCAATATTTAAACAAACTTGGAAGTTTTGCCTCAAAACACAAACATCGTATTACCAACTCCGCCCCAAGGTACTAGGGAGTTTTAGCGCCATGCGTAAGGAAACATCCTTAAACTCTATTGATCACGTGACTATCGACTTTATACGGTCATAATGAACAACGTTCAGAAGAGTTTTAGTAATTGCGACATTGCGTTATACATTATAACAAAAGAAACATTTCAAGCGTTGGAGAAAGAAGTTGCATAATATATCAGAGAGTCTAGGCTAGCGGTGAGATTTTTAAACCACGATACGAGACAAGATTATAATAAATGAACATTGTGTTCGGAGTTTTAGATTTTGTGGCCCTCTGCGATGGGTATGCACTCTGGAATTTTGACTCGACTGTTCTTGAGAACGTAGGAAATATTTTTAAACGGCGTTCATTATGAGAGTAAAATATAACATATCCCAAAGATATGATTTCAACTTCTTTTTTGCGAATTTCTTTCCTATCACTTTTCCAACATTTCCTGTTAATTCTTGCCAGAATTGTGGAGTTAATAAGGAATAATTGTAACTGCCTTACATACGAGAATCGGTTTGTCAGAGATGGAAAAATCCCCAACGTTTCCTGTTTTTAGGTGGCCATTTTGTCGCTTGTAAGGTGACCATAGAGACTCCTATAGGCGTGCACTATTTATGAAGGTATAAGATCGTACCTTAGGCCTAAGATAAGACGTTATGACTTCAAGGTCTGTCACATGACTATTAATGGATAATGTCGCTACCTTACGCGTGGTGCTAAATCTCCCTACTACAGACGATCTCTATGCAACAAAATAAAACCGTGCAAGCAATGACTTCCATATGAGAGAGTAATTGTATATTTTTAACTTAGTTTTATCTCATTGAAACATTTCATTCGTTGTGATCACTTCAATCTCCCCGGAAAACATGCACTCGGTGGTGAAGTTGCAAAAACACATTTCACAATTTTGCCCACGACCTGTCCCCTCTCTCTTCTAATTGTTTTCCATCTTCGAGACATCGCCCAGACCCACCTATATATTCCAACTTCTTCTCGTTACTGCCCTCCCATATTTTTACGAAAACACACATCTCTTCCTGAGAAAACTTTCTGCGCTTTCCCGTTGTTAAATTATTTCAAACTCACCTGTAAATCATCTTAATATATCAATGAGGATATTTTTGGAAGAGGAAAGCACTTTATTCTTTTCAGACATGTAAATATATTTCAACAATATTGTTTAAAAGCTATATTTTATTATCGGCTTGTCTTCACTTCGCAATATATCCAGAAATAATTTAAATTGTTGAATTCTACGGTGGGCATGGTATTTGTCGATATAGTAAGCAGAAACCTCTATTTCCAAGATCAGGTGATGTTCCATCGCCTAGTTCTCCTCCATCTGTTACTACAGTCAGCACAAAAGGTTTTGAAAACGCTGAAAAATGTTCGTATCAAAATAATTAGTTAGTAGAAATAAGTATTATCTTCATAAAGACGTCAGAGTAGTACTTACTGGTAGTAGTTATAAACCCACTTCCGCAAAAACGATCATATGGTACAGAAACCCCATTCTGTTGGGGATTTGGAATTACAACGAAGTCTGTCGTGCAAGATTGTCCAAAGTCTGGTTGAGCTGAAATAAGAATACGAATAAGATACGGTTTTGCAATTTTTGCAATTACCTGTAGATCAGTAATGTTCTGATAGATCATACGCCAAAAATCTTAACTGCAGACCAAAGATCTTTAACATTCAAAACCCAAATATCTCTAACATTCAAAGAATAATTGCTCAACTGCATCAAGTGTTGGTAAACTGATTCAAACCTTTCCACCACGTCATAAAAAAGTGAAGGGTTTGCATTCTATTACTGGAACGAAAAGTGAAAATATTGTTTTCATTGAAATATTCTCTAAATATTATGCTGTACATGATTATGTGTGTAGTTTGTGAACTTGAAGAAATACGTCTATTTATAAAAGCTTTAGTATCCGTAGCATAAAGCTGGAGAAATTTCGGAGAATTATTACTATTACCACCAATTATGTAGATAATATATAGATGGAATATAGATATGAAGATAATGGAATATAATAATTGTGAAAATTACGTAGAACATCTTCTAGGAGTAGAGGTTATGCGTTCATTAAACATCAGGTCAAAAATACCCGAAATTCTATGAATTAAATGAATTTCATAGAGAATGGCAGATCCATTTTTTTGAAAAAAAATTCAGACACTGACATTGTTTCTCCAATAAACAATCGTTTTTCCTGTAGTACAATGGTTCCAATTGACGAATATATGGTCCAAAGTTTTATTGTGGAAATAATTTCTCTTAATGATTTAGGTATATAATTAGTATATAGTTACAACACACGACGTAACTTGTAACACGTTTATTGTTCACACCACAACATTCAAGACGTCCACTGTGCGTAGTTTGTCCACTGCGCGCGGACGACATAGGTGGGACGTATATAGTTCGATTAAAACTCGAAGTCCTTTCTAGGTCACGAACTGAAGGGGGACCCTGTCATCCAATCGGAAGCTTCAATACCAAAAATGTAAGTCGTAACGAAGCTTGGGATTCGATGACAGTGTCCCCCTCTTCTGCCAGCTCGTGACCTTGAAAGGACTTCCTGTTTTAATCGGGGTATAGACGCATAAAAAACAGAGAAATAATACTGTCGCAGAGAAGCACTGAACGAACCGTTGCATATTAAAGTTCAATAGAACGGGTATAAACATTTTTAAGGCTGGTTTACACGTTGCCAATACTGGTGTGCCAGTTACGGGTTTGTCAGCACATAGACAGCGCGGGCGTTCTGTGCTACTCGCATTAGCAGTTTACAGAGTGCTAGTAATGGCATGCAAGATGTGATATTTTTCTCGCTGCTTTTAGCTCTTGTATGCTGTTTGCGACGTGCTACTGATAGTATTCGGCGCGCAAGCAACATTGTGCAAAACAAATATCCCATAAACATTTAATCTTATTCACTTGATATGCCTTGTAGAAGTTATATATCCCCATTTTATTTTCAATTGCCACAAGTGCGGCATTCTTGGTCTCGCGGTTCTTATATTCTGGTATAAAATATCACACAGATTTTCCTATTCTCTATATAAGCAGTCAGACTTGTCAGCTTGTTCTTCCGTCATTCAAAAAGGCTTCTGCTTCCCACTAATTTTTATAAATAATTATAATAAGCGTACGTTGATCACCGTGCAAGTATAAAGCAGTATACACACGTGTTGGTCAGTGGGAGTAGCCAGTTTGAAAAAGTGGTGGGGGAGCAGCGCGTGAGCATTCCAGTAAACTAAATATACTTGTTCAGCTGGCATCGCCAGTGACTGGCGATGTTTAAAAGAATTATATAGAATGCTATATTTAAAAGAAATTCTTCTTATATTTGCTTCAATACCTTATATCAAGGTGATAATTTTGGTCCTCCACGGGTGGGACCGGCTAAGTGATATATATATATATATATATATATATATATATATATATATATATATATATATATATATATATATATATATATTGCGACGGAACACACGTCGTGGCCTTCCCTCCGACGCGCCGCGCATAATACAACTCTGTTGCGATAAGGAGTCGTTAGCCCTAAGGATGTGTGAGATCGCGTGGGCGTTACCGGCGTCGTTCGACAGTTCACTGCCGTCCCGACGTCAGACCTCTCGAGTTGTTTCGAATCGTTTGCCTTGATGAGGCTTATGTCTGGAAATGCACCTGGGTGGGGACTACGGGCAGGTTTGTACTCAAAGCAAAACACTTGTGGCTCTGGCATACAAGGCTGTATATTCTACAATCAAGAAACAAAAAGAAAAAACACAACACACAAATTCAACAAAAAATAACAACCCTTCACAAATAATCACATTTAGAACACAACCTTCGTGCTCGGAAATGCATATTCGAAGCAATTATCGCTACCTCATAAAAAAACACCTTATTTCATCATTCATTAAATACTTTTGTAATTCATGCACCAGTTGGTGTAGGAATACCTTCGTCTTAAGGACACAAAGAACACAAATTTTTAAATTCCCTGCGCTAAATTGCTTTCGTTTCTTAAAAGTGGTTTTTAATTCATAATACACTTCAACCACCAATGCTTAGAAAACTCAGCACAGACTGCAGATAAATTTACTATATGAATTTTGAACACTTTATAAACCTCTTTAAACACTCAATCAACTGGGTGACTTGTTTAAAGCAAATTAATCACTTATGTTCTTAACATAGCTTTCATTCAAGAGTTCCACACGCCAGCATTCACAAATGTGGCTTGAAATGCGTAACATTTGAAAAGCTTTTAAAAGAATAGTATGGTTTAACATTGTTCGATTACATCTTTTTCGTTACTGCGACCGTTCTGTCGCACGGGTACTCACGCTTCTCCAATGGGGTTTTACGTGAACTGGCCTAGTCGAGTGCTGCGAGCGGCGCCTTGGCGCCTCGGCGTTTGGAGAACGTGGCGATCGCACCTTACGCGACCTCCGGGCTCTCGCGCTGGTAGCGACGGCTCGTGCTGGCGACGCGCCGGGGTAGCCTGGTCTCCACGATCCTCCGCCCCTCCTTCCGCTGCGTTTCCGCACCAGTTTTCTCGGCTGAGAATTGCCTCGGCCTCGCCTCTGCGCCCGTCTTCCTTCCTCAACACAAATGCTTCTCTGGCGGTGTTTCAGGAATGGTTATCGCCTTGGCTCCTTGCTTCGGTGATGTGACGTAGCGGCGATGCAGAAAACTGTTCGGCGTACGCCGGAAAAGAGTCCGATTCAGCCCTCACCGAATTCACATAATTCGCTCCCACTGATACACGTTTCTTTTCCGTCGTGAATTATCAATAAGAAAACGAGTACAGTATTCGTTCTCTTCCCGTACTCGGATGAAACAATCTCGCGTGAAGTTCACTGCTAGCGACCCGCGACCGGTTTCTCTTCACTAACCATCACTTATAACGGTTTTGACGTGATTGGTGAGACGCGTTCCGCAGCGATCCGTCCTCCTCCGAGATTTTCCTAAGAGTCTTTCAACTTTCAACGAAAAAAATTTCTTGCCGTTGGCTTCCCTCGTTTTTCGGATACCGGCCAATCACAAGATCTCGTTCCCAAGCTTATCTTTCGAATTTCTTATTCGTGGACAAGCGTTTCGCTCGGCGCGGCCGCGGTCGACGTCAGAGAGTGACGGGGTTCTCGCGCCGCGTTCAAATTAGCGAACTGCCGAAGACGGTATCTTGGGAATTTTTACACATGGTTCGGTCCGTTACCAGGGCATATATTCGAGCTCGTCTCAATATATATATATATATATATATATATATATATATATATATATATATATATATATATATATATATATATATATATATATATATATATATATATATATATAGACACACACACACACTTGGGTCGGCGCCGTGGACCTCACGTGCATCACCACCGCCTTTGTCGTCGGCGCATGCGCGGGCGCGTTCGCAAGTCCTCTTCGCGTCCTCCGGTCGCCGCTCCGCCCACCGCGGGGTTCGTCGTTCTCTCTAGGTCTGTCCGCGCAGGCGCACGCTGGAGCTCCAACCTTGCTTTACAGCGAGAAAAGGAACCATCAGAACTTCGCTGGATTCGACAGATCCAACTATTCGAAATTGGTGTCTGGCCTTCTGGTAGCTCAACCGAAATACACATTGTATTATCCGTTAACGAACACATTTCATTTTCTGTGGCTTCTTTCCAAAATAGCCGCTCTTGAGATTTCAGAGCCTCTCCAAAGACGCTTCACTGCCTTTGGTTCGTCGACTTTGGCCAGCTTAGTTTCAGTTAAACGATCTGGAAGCTTCCATTTTCGTCTATCTTCTAATTTCTTTTCCTTTATATCTACAGTTTTAGAAGTTGAATATTGGTTGGTTTTGTAGATCACTGACCTAGATGTAGATAGGAACTCATCACATTCACTGTGCTGAAGAAAATCCCGACCCTGTTTTCTGGATTCTCATCTGTTTTTATTGTATTGTTTCTTCTGTCTTTTCAATCGCTTCAGAATCAAATACATCCTTACTCCGAACAACACTTCGATCAAATCTGATTCACACTAGATAGCAGTCAATACCGACTGAGTACAAAAAATACACCATGTTGACCTTTTGAATTCCATTTCTTGCGTTTCTCCTTCAGAACACGTTCATACCTCGAGACCCAAAGACGAAAATTGTACATGAGATGGGTACTATCTTTCTAGTAATCACCTCATATGGCGTTTTGTTTTGGTGTGTAGGGATAGGTGACAACGAACTGCACTAATTTGGCTTTCATCAGATTTCTCACTTCAGGATTGTCGAATTCCTAAACACCATCACGCTGGAAAGCTTTAGGTAGATGTCTGAATTGGTTGTGTGCGATAATTAGCATCTCCTTAATCTTTTCTGCTGCCTCCAATTTCTGCTTCACAAAAGAGACAATGTGCAACATCGAACAATTACTTTGCCCCTTTTATAGACTTGTCGCCCATAAAAAGTTTACAGTTTCTGTGAAACATGTAAACTATGATTACCACTCACTCCTGTTAGTTATATAGTTCGTTGCACCAGAATTGATGGTCCAGGTACTGTCTGTTTCTGCGTTCACCATTTCACCAAGAAATGCTTGATCATCACCATTTTCTCGTGTTTCTGACTGGATTCAATGTTCTTTTGTTTTTCACCTTGACATACACGTTGAAAGTGACCCAAGACACCGTAGCGATAGCATTAATTTTTTTGCTAATGTTCTTGCTTCTTTCTTGGAGGAACCACTTGCAGTACTTCCATCGTCCATCTCTGTTACGTTTATCTTCCATGTTAGTGATGATGCGCAAAATATTATACCTAAGATTGAATATAAAGAAAATTCGACATCTTACATCGTAATATTTGGACATAGCTTCCCTGTTACAGGTTGCGCGTGGATTTGGAGGGGAAGATAAAAACGTTGTCAGGGGAAGATGCCTGTGCTCACAGGAGCGCTGGGCTTCTTGGGAGGGCAAGTGTAGCTCGTGCGGACGTAGTTTGATACGCCTGATTAAAATGGACTCACTCAAGTGTATTCAAATAAAAAGTTGGTTTTTGAATCTCCTAAATTATTTACTCAACTTCTTAGGTTCATCTTCCCTTGATAATTTGTCATTTATTTTCTATTGAATTCATTTCACATCAACATGTGAAATTATTCACATCAAAGATTCACTTTTCATTTATCCATTTCTAACATGCGATTAAAACTACATAAAAACGACGTTTTTCAATTGCAAACCCGTAGCAATATGCACTATGTCATGAAAAATCTACTACAAATTAATTTTAATTTGTTTAATACATTTAATTAATCTTTATTGTCACTTGGATGGTTTCGGCCGCCTACAGATCGGGATCATACAATGTATGCTCAACCGTATGCTCTGTTGACACGCACATAGAGGTAGAAAGATAAAAATTGTTATCACCAGCAAGGTCATTCGCACTTGATAACGCAAAGGGAAAAAAATCTACGAAAAACGTCCTTCCGCGTCTAGCACGTGCTTACTCTAAAATCAAGAATTTTTGCGTCTCTAAATGTGCACTTCCAAATACTATCAACAAAACTCATATTACTGTCTTCCTTTCTCTGAGAACTTTAAATTGCTGGTGAAAAATATGTACATCTATTTCAAAAATTGTGGCAATATCTCTAAAATAGATGATACACACAAGAAAACGAAATATGCTGGGGCATAGTGTCAAATAAGACAATTCCAGTGAAATAAATCCCGGAGTTTCGAAGCTTGGCAGGATTGTTCGTTGGTACTTAGCGTATATTATACTAAAAATTCTGGAGAATGAGGTTATGAGCCAAAATTGGTTAGTTGAATAAGAGTGGTTTTTCACATTTTTACTTTTTCGTACACATACGTATATACAGAGAAATATACGTAGTATAGAGAAAGTTATGTAATGCTGCGGAAAGTCTATTTCGAGATTTCAACGGAAGTACACGTTTTGGGATCCCCTGATACCGAAAAAGTGTTTCTTTCAAACCGTCCGTCAGTCCGTCTGTCTGTCCGTCCGTCCGTCTGTGAGCAGTACTAGCGCCTAAACCACACGTACGATCTTTTCCAAATTGAAGAAACCCCTGTCCATCTGGCTCTAGTTTAAGCTTTGAGATGGTGAAAAACATTCTTTAAAATTTAGGGATACTTTACATGAAGCCCTCGGACATTTTCAAACTTTTCTCAAAACCGGCTCCAAATTTTTTATTTAACTTTCTTGCAAGAATACACTTAGAAAGTTGGCATAAGTTCCATTTTCACAGTTAACTCTGAATTTTTGAAAATTGCAAAAGTTTGAATTTTGTTGTGTTTTCCTGCAACTACAAAATTGAAGACTTATTTGAAGACTTAAAGACTGAAGAGATATTTCCTTCGAATGGAATTAGTTGTCATAAATAGTTCTTTCATAAAGATCATGTAGATGTTTTTGAAAATTTTAGTAGTTATCGAGCAATAGTGCGTGGAAGATTTGCAATTTTAAAAAATAACAAAAACAAGATTTTCCAAAAACGGCTTCAATTTTTTTCACTAAATTTTTGGTAAGGTTAGTGCCAAACGAACCCTATACCGTGACATAAATGCCATAGTGCTCTATTCTTTTTTTTCAAAAATTACAAAAATGAATTTTTTTTGACTTGTCTCTCACGTCTGTAAAATTTACATTAAAGGCGATTTCTTCACACTGTTAGATATATGAATACATGTGCTTTAAATAATGCCAGATAAAGTTTCTCGAAAACTCAATAGTTCTCTGTAAAAATGAGCACAAAATTCCACATTTTCTGAAACGCTCAAACGTCATTTTCTCAAAAATGTCTCCAAATTTATTCTTCAAATTTGTCCAATAGATAGTGCTAATCTTATTGTTTATTGTTATGTAATGTTCATTTTGCTGTATTCTTTTGTTTTTTCAGAAATTACACAAATGCAATTTTCTTGAAATACCTCTCACGTCGTTAATATGGACATTTCCATCGATTTTTATGCATTAATACATTTGTAAGTGGAAGTGCTTCAAAGTATTTCAAATGAAGTTTTTCGGAAACTTAATAGATTCCTGTGAAAAAGAGCTTCAAATTTCTCATCTACGGTAATGCTTAATCGCTATTTTTTTAAGTGGCTTCACATTTTTTAATGAAAATTGCTATTTAGGACGGTGTTATAGCCTTCTTGAAATTTCTGAAAATTTAAATAATGTTCTACTATTTGGAAACCGAAAAGTTGCAAAAAGTTAATAAAATTCTTTGGGCCGCAGTAGATGGAAGCAGGCAAGACCATAGTACTAGTCCACACCAAGGGAATTAGAAAACTTGACTACGAGAAGGTCTGTGCCATTCTGTAGCACCTCCAGTTTGCATATATCTCCGTGACTTACAATTCTACAGAAACTATCCCCGATAAAACTAGAGGTGCTACAGAATGGCACAGACCTTCTCGTAGCAATTTTTTAGTGTCCTTGGCGTGGACTGGCTTTAAGGTCTTCTTCCATTCTCTGGTCAGCTGCCATCTATCGTCACCGAAAGTACATTTTCTTGACTTTTTTTAAAACTATTTGGTAACTTAATAGTAGAACCGAAATATTACTTCCAGAATATTAAAGAAGAGTAAAATCTCGTCCAAAATAGAAATTTTGAAGCTGTTTTTAAGAAAATGGCGATTAAGCATTACTGTAAATGCGAAATTTGAAGCTCTTTTTCACAGGAATCTATTGAGTTCTTGAAAAACTTCATTTTGAATCATTTGAAGTACTTCCACTCACAAAGGTAAGAATGTATACAAATCGATAGAAATGTGTATATTAACGGCGTGAGAGATATTTCCAAAAATTACACTTGTGCAATTTTTGAAAAAACAAAAGAATACACGAAAATTAACTTTACGTCATATTAAACAGTGTAATTAACTCAATCCATTGGAGAAATTTGAAGAATAAATTTTCTGCCATTTTCGATAAAAAGTCGTTTGAGCGTTTCTGAAAATTCGGAATTTTGAGCCCATTTTTACAGGAAACTGTTGAGTTTTCGATGAACTTTATTTGACATTATTTAAAGCGCATGTACTCATATATCTAACAGTGTGAAGAAATCGCCTCTAAGGTAAATATTACTGACGTGAGAGAGAAGTAAAAAAAATTACATTTTTGTAATGTTTGAAAAAACAAACGAATAGAGCAATATGACGTTTATGTCATTGGAGAGGGTTGGTTGGGAAATAACAATACCAAAAATGTAAAGAAACAATTTGAAGCCATTTTTGAGAAAATCTTGTTTTTGTAATTTTTTAAAATTGCAAATATTGTACGCACTATTGCACGAAAACTACTAAAATTTCCAAAAAATATAGATATTATTGAAAGAAATATTTATGGACTACAAATTTTACTTGAAGGAAAAATCTATCTTCAATTTTGTAGTTGCTATGAAGACGCCGAAAACAATTCAAACTTTTGCAATTTTCGAAAATTCAGAGTTAACCGTGAAAATGGAACTCATGCCAACTTTCTAAGTGTATTTAACTCTATTCTTGCAAGAAATTTAAAGAAAAGTTTTGGAGCTGTTTTTGAGAAAATTTTGAAAATGTCCGGGGGCTTCATGTAAAGTACCCCTAAATGTTAAAGAATGTTTTTCAAAATTTTAAAGCTTACACTAGAGCGAGATGGACAAGGGTTTCTTCAATTTGGAAAAGATCGTACATGTGGTTTAGGCGCTAGGTTTGTTCACATACGACAGACGGACGGACGGACGGTCGGACGGACGGACGGACGTTTGAAGAAACCACTTTTTCGGTATCAAGGGACCCCAAAACGTGTATTTTCGTTGAAATCTCGAAATCGATTTTCCGCAGCATGAAATAACTTTCTCTATAATACGTATATTCTGTATATACGTATGTCCCTTCCCGTATATACGTCTATATAGGAAAAAGTAAAAATGTGAATATCATTTCGTACAAAAAAGTCATACTAATTTTTGTAATAGGATTAATATATTTAAAGTTATGTGGTGAGCAAAATATCGGTGCTCTAAAAATATACATGTATTGGAGGTCCATCTCTAATTAAAAGAAGACTTCTTTGAGAAGTGTCCTCATCTCGTGGCGCAGAGCGAAGTCGCTAGCCTTTCACCAAGAAGGTCCAGGTTCGATTCCCGTTGAATCTCATGTGAACTTTGTTCCAACAAAATGAGTTTGGCTGCTTCACAAGGGCTAGTCTAACCCCTGTAAAGTGTCCTAAACCCTACCCCTATCCCTATTCCTTCCCAATTCTGACCGCTGGGTACTGACGCAGGAGCGCGTGATGGGAGGCGAGTATGCGGAGATGCTACCTCACGGTCCTCTCTACAACTGACTGCGACGAGACGTGACGGACATTATATTAATAGAGGATTACTCCAGAATTTTAAAAAAATGCTGTTGTAAATGGCGGATTACTCCGAAAGCGCAAAGCGCTTAACGCCCCCTAAGGTGCTTGGAGACGCGTTGCGTCTGTTTTTAGAACAAAAAAAAAGTCAAAGTTCTTATTGTGCTAGCTACCAGTTTTTCTAGGGGCTGGCTGCACATTTTCTGTCCCGAAACAATACTAAATCTATCGCGCCTGTTGGCGTTTTGAACGACAGGGACGATAACTAAAATTTGACCACGATTTAGGATTATGCTCAACAAGCAGCGGACCACATTGGTTGCCTGCACATAATCACTGACCCGTAGCTCGCCAAGAGAGCCGTCCATTTGAGAAGTCCTGAACTAAGCTTCTCTTTTCAGCACCACGTTCACCATTCATATTCACAAAGTAATCGTGTATTAAAATTCGCATTGGGAAAATTGAGTTGCAACCACGCAGCACTGGAAAAACATAGGAAATTGTCATGGAGAGGAAGCTGTGGAAAATGCGTGTGAACTTAGCAGACCTTTCTGAATAACTAAAACAATCCAAGATTTTACCATTAACAATCTGATTTTATTTTGCATATTTAAATCGGAATGTGGATGTAAAAGCTCTTAATAATTACATTCTTGCAGGTATTTAAGAAAACGATATTTCGCGTAATTACTTTGATTTAATATGACCCCTGATAATAAGTGAGGAAATCATATTACATACCAATTCAAAAAAGTAATCCTTAAATCATTCTAGAGTAGCGAGTGAAGAATAGCTGAAGGAGTTCGACGTGGCGGAAACTCGTATATTTTCAGTAATTTTTATTTAATAAACAACCAAGAGGCACATTCCGAAGCCATTTTTGGCAGAATTTGCAATAGAATTCGCAAACACATTCTTTAAAAGAAGAGAAAGCTGCCAGAGATAAGGGATTTCGGAGATGGCAGCGTGCGGAGGGTGGAACGAGCCTGACCGGTGGCCTGAACGGTTGTCAGCGCTCGATTGAAGGCAACCGGTTACCCAAAGCCCTCGAGCGTCCACCGCTTTTTTGATTGATTGATTGATTAGTGATTCCGTGCGCGTCTACTGATAATGTCATTAGTCCCGTAAGTATACTGCATGTTTTTATCGGAAGGTGGCTGTTCTTCCCCCGCTGGATGGCGTTATCCGGCGTCGATCAAACGTCGGCTAGCGAGGTATTCCCCAAATAGGTATACCAAACCAAATTCCCCAAACAGGTACCAGCGGGGCACCGCCTTTGCCAGGACGGAAGGTGGCTGTTCTTCCCCCGCTGGATGGCGTTATCCGGCGTCGATCAAACGTCGGCTAGCGAGATATTCCCCAAATAGGTATACCAAACCAAATTCCCCAAACAGGTACCAGCGGGGCACCGCCTTTGCCAGGACCAGCTCTAAGATCTCAACTGGTCTTCCGATACATATGGTAGTGTAGTGCAAGTAAGTGTGTATGTAAGTAAGGGGTGAGGATCGGACAACGAAGAGAAAGGAAAGATCGCGCGCGGTCCGTGGTCCGTTTGTTTGGCTACTTCTCCGACATTCGCCTGGTATTGATAGGAGAAACCACGGAAAACTACCGGTCAGAGCAGCCGGCCCCTAGAATTCTCCTCCAGACAGCGGCTGAACTTGATCTAGCTATCTAGCTAGGGTCGGAAATCCTGACACCGTCGGGACTCGTACCTAAGACCTCCTGGACAAAGACACTGCTGTGACATCAGTCGATGCCCTGTGTCACATCTCCTGTGCGCCCAAGGGTACGTTGCAGATAGCCGGTCGCCCTGAGCTGTTGTTTTTCCACAGAATGCGGGGCGCTAGTTGGAAATGAAAAACATATTAATTCTATCGTCCGTTGGGGTGCATTCGCTGTAGTTGTAAATCTTCATCTGAATTCGTCTTCCGGCCGGTGTGACCTGCCGTTGTGTTTTCTTTGTGAACACGATGTTAAATGGCGTATAATTAAACACAAAATCACCATTTTGCGATACCCAAAATATACATTTAACAAGTTACTATCAAATACTAAGCAATGGAGACACTGCATTATTCTTAAGAACTAAGGATTTCTTGAACGTTTCTTTCATACTTACAATTTGCGGGAATAGTGTTATCGGTTACTGTGAATGAAAAATTGTTATTCGGATCAGCAGACCACTCAATTGCACAGTAACCAGGATTCATGCGAACACACACGCCATAATTCAAGTTGACCAATTCTCTGGTTCCAGCCACACCAACAACTGAAAAAGACGGCATGTGCCTTGAGATTAATGGAAATCCTTGACCTGATAGGAAGCAAAACTACTTAAAGTAGATTATTAAATTCAGGTAATATAACATATTCACATGCATGAATGAAAATAATCTGTCCGTGCCATATTTAAGGAATACTACTTCTACTAGTACTCCTTACACCAGCACCTTCCTTGTTACACTAGCTGTGCAAAACTCGCGATCCGCGGACCGCATGTGATCTGTCGGTGTATTTTGTGCAGTAAGCAAGTGTCAAGCATAGAATATATTTAGTTTCGGAAATTAAAGCTAATATTTAGACTTGCACATTTCGTCATAGAAAGATCGAGAACGTCTGAAATATTTTATACTTTAGCTAAAAAACGGGTCTAAATGGCTCATTGTACTGTTGCTACGTTGTATCCCGCTTAAACAATTTTTTTTAATTTGACGTATTATTTTACCGTAGTTTATTTTCCTTGTATGTTATTATAAGTCTTATTTTGACAAATCTACATATGTAAATTAGGAGACACTTGTACTTGAAGATGTGGTCAGACGTGACCACGAAACGTTGAGATTGATGAATTAAATTTCTCTAAAATAAGTTTAAAAAAACAGTGCACTGATTGTCTATATTTCCACCCGGAAACCCCATCGCCGCAATCAGTTATATTTTGTGTATAAAAATAAATGTTTCTAACTGTGAAATAAGTCGAGATTTTATTTTTCAGAAGAGAAAGTCCCCACCCACATATCAGACCATCCACACATATTGACCTTACCACCTATATTTGGTATAACTTAAAAATTAATTCCATGTATCTAATTCTGTCTCAAATGTTTAAGAAAACTTCCCAGATAATTGCAGGCAAATTTGCGGTATTCATTTGAAATCTATGATTTTAGAAATTAGCCAAAATTAGAAATAGCCTTCCCATAAAATTATCATAATAACTATCTCTAACGCAGCGCTTCTATTAAGTGCGTATTTTCTTTTAATGAATATGGGAAATCATCCGAAATTTATTCATCCGAAATTATTTACGATGGTTTACTATTGTAAACGCGCAATGAAATTACGTAAGTTATGACAGCCAAATAACTTACCACCTATTTATCACAAAGAGCACAGCAATGATATTTACATTATTTCCTTTCCCTATTACAGCCATTAAAGAAAACTGATTATCAATGATATAGAATGGAAGAAAAACATCGCCTGTTTGAAATGAGAAAATACTAGATAGTATATTACATGAAACACATATTTATTCTTGATCTGCGTAAATGGAAGGCAAACCACAAACAAGCAACTACAACAAAAGAGTTGTGCCTTGTACTTAAAGAAATACTATTCATAGTTGTTTATCAGTAAGCTGCGGATTTTTGTCTATTTTTTTCCTTCAATGGAAAACTCAATATTTTAGATTACGAATTCATTTTGGGGCATTAGGAGTATTATATGCGAATTGTATAGTGCCGATAAATGCCTACTTCACTAATAAATGCCTATTTTGTGTTTAAATGCATAAATGTTACCTATTCTCGTATATATTGATCAAAATGCAATTACCATTAATACTTTTTTAAATGTACAATTGTTTCGTTTTTATCTTGTAGATTACAGAGAAATAGAAACAACTATCCTTAGATCTATGATCAGTTTTACTGCCACCACAGTGCGGGTATTTCGTAATATGAAACACGTGCGAAATTGCTTACTTCGAATTTTGAAACATTTGTTTATTGAAAAACGGCTCCATATTTTTCTTAAAATTGTATCCTCATGTATAGCAAAGGACGATATAAAAATTGGTGCCGGTTTCATTTTTCGTGAACACAGCATTTTCGAAATTTGCAAAAAGTTAACGTTACGAAAGTACAGTATAAATTACAGTGTTTTTTGTCTTGAATGAAATATGTTCTAAAAAATCAGATCTTTAAAAAGGTCCATGTATATTTTGTTAAACGAGTGGTTTTTGCGGAATTTCTGTTTAAATTCCATGCAAATTAAAAAAAGAATTCTCAAAATTCACTACAAATGTTTGCTTCAATTTTTTCCACGAATAGAACAAGGAACACTTAAAAGAATGGTACAGATCTCATTTTCGTATACATTTTCATATATTTTTAGATATAATGCGAGAAAGTGTGTGCTGTTGTAACACCACTAGTTACATTTGTGTTATGCATCGCGATTACAACAACTCGTACAATATTTTAACTTATGTTTAAATTAAATATGAAAAAAAGATCATACTGTGCAGCATTGAGTATGCTTTTAATGAATGCTTGCATTTAATGAAAAGCAAAAAGGTAGCTACTGCGATTCAGCCTTTTTTGTCCGAATTGCCCAACTCTGAAAGGAAGGATTTCTACGAGGGTTTATCAGAACAACGATGAAAGCAAACATTCCATGAAGGTAACTATATTGTTTTCTCCAGCATCTTTCTACAAATGAATGTAAATAAGAATAAGAAAAATATATAGTGCCTTTTTAAATGCGTATTTTACACTTTTAAATGCCTATTTTACATTTTCCTGCCTTATTCTACCGTTTTTCGTGCCTATAAATTCGCAGCTTATTTAACAGAGAAGTCTACTACTCACAAGGCCCTGGTGAAGGATTTGCAGCTGTTCCAAAATTGAAACTTTTCACAGTTCCACTTGTTTCAGTGTAATACATGAGGCAACCAACAGGTGCTGAAACAATTGAAGCATGCTTTAGGACTCATTCCTTTAATACGTTAAATCAAATGTACTGCAAATAAAATTGTTTTCTTTACAGCTACATGAGCACAACGGTACCTCGTGATGGACTGTCGCATGGTATTTGCATAACTTTTATATTCCATCGACGCCCAAAGGCAACAGATGCAGTTGTATCAACTGATAATTGGATGGGTACAGCTCCTTCATCAAAATCAACATATACTGAAATAAACACAAAAGATGATATTATAATATGCATGTACCCAGTACAAAAACATTGCTTAAAAAACAGTCCATGTGTTACCCACTGTGTTGTCCAGTATTTTCTCCACAGATTCGAGGAACAATTGAAGAACCCCCAGTCACCGTAAAAAAATCAGTTGCGCAGACTCCATTGAAGTCAGGTGAAGCGAGGGAAAATTCTAAAAAGTCCAAGCGTACCTGCAAAATTGATGTATTAGTCTTTATTTAACGTATTTATAACACATTTTTTATTAAAATATAAAATTTATTATAAGTCTACCTTCAATTATTTGTTCTGTAAATTAAAAATATATAGATGATTATAAATTATTGAAAAAAAATCACATTTCTTTGTTCACGACGGTTTCGAATTTTTTGTAACAAAAATCGTTGTTTTCGAGAAATTTTGATTTTCATATCACTTCCGGGCGCAAAATCCGAACTGACTCCCGCGTCACCAACGCTAAACGACACACGGAACAGCGCTCCGGGTCATTAACAACAGGCACACTATTTATTTAAATAGTACTACCTTATTTAATTCTTTTAAAACTATCCAATAATTACATCATGTTGCTCTTAAATGTTGTGAGTTAAAGTGCCAATCCGGTTAGAAAATTTATTATATAGTTTGTGTTCTTCAAACTAGTCTTCTTTAGTTTATAATACCTGTTTACATTTAAATCGAATTCAAAATCAGTTTTTACTCAGTTCCTTCATTTTAGTTGTATTAAAAGCAGATTGCTCGCTTTGATCATAACACTTCGATCGATTAGACACATTTTTTTCTTCTTGTAATCTGGTATCTTGCAAATTATTTTATTTAGCTTGTAATGAAACTCGTGGGTTTCTAGACTGAAGGGTTTTATCTTTTATGAAAGCTTTAGTAATCAATCATTTTTTCATTGCTTGTTTTATTGATCTTATAACGCTACTTAGAGAATTATTTACCTGACAAATGTTAGTATTGCACTTGTTTATGGTCAGACTACAGCGAGTTCCTCCTGCGTAGGAGCTTGGATAGTTAGGGTTAATGAAATAAGTGCAATTGAGATTTGAAGTGCCTCCACAGGTTCTTTGTACTGCAAAGGATATATTATTTTCAAAAATGAGTACAAACAAATTTTGTCAATGAATACAAAATATTGATTTTTTAAAATATTAATTGCATTTTACACTTACTTATGCAACAGACTCCAAGACCTCCACCACAAGATCCGGAAGCAATTCCATCATAACTTGCACAAACCCGTCGTGAGTAACATGTCCCATTCAAATTATTTTCCCCTACACATGGATTATTGGAAATCCGAACAACTGTGAAGAAAGGGAAAACTGCAACAAAGATGAAAAGTTAGATTTTTTGGTTTCTGAATTTATTAATTTTCTTATGCCCGGTTTCCAAATACTAAATTAATAATTTTAAGTTCAGTTTACTCCAGTTACCATTCTGTTGTATATATTTTTTGTTATTTAAGGTCGCGTCAACATCTAGGTCATTAGCGACCACTATTGGAGTTAACGGTATGGCAACTATAGAGATGAAACGATATGGTGATAAATGGTGAAAGGATGAACACAAATACAACTATGCCCGAGACGGGACTCGAATCCGCAACCCTTCGGTCCGAGATCGCTACGACACTATTGCCTTAGCGATCTCGGCCACCGGATCGACTTGTTATAGGTTAGTTATAGTCTGATGTAACTGATCTAAATGGAAGGGAAAATACATGTGCTTTAAGGTGACTATGTGCAACTGACTGTAACAACAAGTTCCCCCAACTTTTTATTACGGTATTAAACGAACAGAAAATGAAATGTTTCAATCTATGCTCAGATTATATTTATAACGACTGCTGTTACAGTAATTGGTGTAATTTCCAAATTGATTCTACGAATCTATATTGGCAATAGAGTAATGTTGATAATTCATTGAAAAATTCAAATGTTATTTACAATTGAAAGTTTTTATACGTCTTTATTCGAGCGAGAAATGTGAAATATTAACTTGCATTATTAAAAAAGTAAATATTTAATTTTACTATGAATTATTATTTACTCCATTATGTTAAAAGTGAATAATAATACTTTCTTATTACGCCTTTTTATATTATATTAATTTACAGTTCATTTGCAAAATCTTCTAGTTGCTGAAGAAAGCGGGACGTGGTGGATCGAAATAACTAAGGCGTTTTATTCTTTTGTTTTTTATAGAAATACATTTATTTACCTTTGGCTGTTGTTTCATTTAGACGAGCTAGAAGTTATCAGGGATTAAGTTAGAAGCACTGAACAATTCAAAGTTATACTGGAAAGACGGCAATGGCGTTACATAAAAGCAAATATATGTATTTGTATTAAAAAACAGCAAAATTGATTCGATCTTTCATGTCGTGCTAGCTATTCATGAAATGAATAAGGGATCAATCAGCATCAAATTGTCTCCCAAAAGATAATTTAACCTGCTCCTCCGACTACATGAGGGTCAAACGATAAGGCATCAGGAGCTCCCAAGGACACAATTTATTCCACTGATGTCTAGTACGAAGGCACTATGGTATTTTTTACTTCTCAGCAGTCAGTCTTCTTTCTTGTCCATTCCAGAGCATTTGTTCTATCGACCCAAGGAATGAATTGATACAGTCAAAGAAGACGTCGAGGTCAAGTAAGTGAAGCCACGTCCGAATACGTTCAAGTGCTTATTCAATGGTCTCAAGAGATGAAAATCATTGGGTTTCATAAGAAAGGAGTGTCATACCTGCACCACATTACAGGGATTGGCCGCATCGTATGATACTGGCGTCGAAGCAAGCATCCATGGGATGGAAACATTTCATCTGCACCATCAAATATATTTAAAACTGCTCTACTTGCGAACAAAATGAGGCAATGGTCTCTGGGGCACACAGACTTCTTCCGATTCAATTCCTCCCCGGGGGATAGACAGTAAATATTGTCAGTTATGGTCACTTACTGAAGTTCTTTCGAGAAGTAATTCGCAGAAAACACCGAGAACTCTCAACACAAGCGCTGCTGCTGCACAACAATGCTCCTTCACGCACAGCTAACAGTAGTTTTTGTAATTTGGCGCGAAATATAGGCAATAAAAAAATTGTAAACATTTTTTCTCAAAAAAAAATGCTCCAAATTTTTTCTTTAAGTTTTTTCAAGGACAGGAGAAGAGATGCTTAAAAGAATAGCGTGGGTCGCATATTCATTGAACTCTCTGAATTTTTGAAATTGCACATTTAGAAAATATGCGAGAAAGTATGTGTTGGTGTAGCACCGCTAGTTTTATTGATGAAATCTGTTCTTCCAAGTTAGATTTTTAAATAAGAGCTTGTACAGTTTTTTTTTCAAAATATGAGTAGTTTTTGTGTAATTTGTGTAAAAAAGGCAGTTTTTGAAAAAAAGAATTTCCCAAAACAGATCCAATTTTTTTCTTTTAATTTTTTGCCCAAATAGAGTAAAGTTCGATAAATAATGTACCGTAGGTTCTATTTTGATTAAGAGTTTTGGAATTTTCAATTTTTTTTGTTTCCTCCTACAATGAAGATAGAGATTTTTTCATAAAAATTATTTTTCTCAAAATTAGATCTTTAAATAATCTCATGTAAAGATTTGAGTTGGACAAGGTGGTAAAAAGTTCTCCTAAACCAAATGACATATTAGTAGTTACACTACAACTCTAACATAAAAATAACATTTTTGATTTTCTTAGCCCCTGTCTCACCACACACACCCTTCTACAACTAAAAGCATGTTTCTTTATTTTAATTATCTGCCAACTTAACACTATTTTATCTTATTGAAAAAAATATGAAAATTAAGAAAATAATTTAATAATAAAAACATTTTTCGATATTTTATTAGCGTCAAATTCAAACACAAAAAATATTTTTGAAAAAAAAAATAACAAAACAATTTTTACTGTGTCTTAGAACCCTGTGACAGACTTGAAAAAATCTCAAAAGTTCCTCTTAAAACACAAATTGTTGTGATTTTTTTCAGATTTTTTCAATTGCTGGGTTGTAGTTGAAAAATAAAAATCATTTTCCTTTAAATCACCTTCACTTTAAATACAATGTGAAAATGACTTCAACAGCTCTCTGCATTTATTTTAGTATTTATTATAGATTTGTATACCTGTTGTAGCCCAGTAATAGTTTGACTTTAAAATATTATTACAAATTATATTCTTAAAGTTTTCTAATCCTTTGTATATCATACAAATTGTAATCCTTTGTATATCATACGCTAAGATATGATGTTAAGTTTTTGACAGTTAATGATAAACCCATTCGGTCACAGATGTGAAAGATAAGTGGGGAAATGAAGGGGAACAAGTTGGATCCGGATTTACAAGAACTGTTTTACTGTGTCTTAGAATACCGGCCAAGGCACGAAAAAAATCTTCAAACTTCCTCTCAGAACGCTTGTGATTTTTTAAATTTTTTTTTGTCAATGACTGTGTCGTAGTTAAAAATACTAAGGCAATTGTTGTCGAGTACTTGGCTGTCCGCTAGACGCCGCATCCTAGGCACCTGCGACCTTCTTCTAAGAGGAAAGTTGCAGAATGGCGACCGAAACGTTGGCACCTGTTCCTAGGACACGGCGTCTACCGGACAGCCAAATAGTTACTGACTGTGACTGCGGAAGCCAACACTCTCACATCTGTAGTTGTTTCAGATTATAGAAAAATTTGTCTTTTGCCTTACCTAAATATTTATTCTTGTATACGTGTTAATAAGTATATACAATCCGGACATGTACGACAACTCTGCACTTCGTAAATAATAAGTGAAATAGGGTAAAGTGCACAATAGTTGCCACCGTTAATGCTGATTCGCGTATTTGAACATGTTTAGTGGTCTTCAAAACTGTTCTACTTAAATATAAATAGCATCTTTTTCTTCAAAATATTTTTGATTATCAGGAAATATGTTTAAATCTTGGAAAACTATAGTATTAAGCATGGAAAAATTGCAAACGTCGGAAATTTCATGTGAGCACAGTAGTTAGCACCTTTTTATACAGTAGTTGGCACCCATTTTGTTACAGTAGTTGGTACTCCAGACTATTTACTTAAAAAACAAACGTGTTTTTAAATTAATTATTTTAATACAGAAACATTGGTTTTGGTTGCTTAAAAACATAATGCATAATAAAGAACAATTTTATAATAAGTTTACTTACCACTTCATAGAACCAGAAATTGTAATATCAGTAATACCAAAAATTGATGTATATTCTCAATATAGCCCACAAATGTGTCAGATCTCATTCAACCACTACCAGTCAAGCCAATTCCCCATGTGCTGGGGATTGAATTTAATACCTCTGTAGGAGTCTTTTATAAGGCAGTACCATTATTGGAGGTGTGCAGGTGGAGCATGTGCAGCAGCGCATTGTGGAAAACTGTCGTTTCACGATTATGGTACTCCGTAACCATTTCCCTCAAATTTCCCCATCCTTATTGCCACGAAATATCTCTTATTTAAGGAAGTGTATGCGAGGTAGGTGCCGGAAGAACTGATACACGAACATAAAACAATGCGCGTGCATTGATCAGCATTGATAATTCTTGCGCAGAACCATGATGATGGCGATTTTGTGAATCAGATTGTTACAGGCGTGGACATGTGGAACATTCTTAACCCCAGAAACCTGACGCATTAACGTCACGCTAAATCTCCGACCAAGACCAAATTCAAGTAGACTTTGTCGAAGCGGAAAGAGTTGTGCACGGTCTTCTGGGACAGAAAGGGCATTCTGCTCATCGAGTTCCTTGCCATAGGTGAGACAGTGAACGCCGAACGTTACTGAGCAATAGTGTAGAATGTGCGAAGGGTTATTCAGAACAAGCGGCGCGGGATGCTCAGTACAGATGCCTTCTGGCACGATAATATTCGGCCACACACGCCTCGGTTCACAATAGATCTTCTGCAGCAGTTCCGCTGGGAGGTGTTTAACCACCCACCCTATAGTTCGGATCTCGCCTCCAGCGATTCCCATCTTCTCGTATAACTCAAGAAATTCCTGGCCGCTCAGCATTATATGTATCGCGGTGACGCAGACTTGCAGGTGGCAGTCAAGCACTGGTTGCTATCGGAGGCGGCAGACTTCTGCGACACAAGGATACATATGTTGATCCCACGGTATAACAAAAGTCTCAACTCTTGTGATGAATATGTGGAAAGATAGTGCAACATGAGTTGTATCTGCTAGAATAAAGTTTTTTTTCATGAAATTGTGTTTTAGTAGCGTTGACGACATATGCACCTCGTATTACGTAAGAGTAGCAAATATTGCGAGAAAGCACGTGCTATTGTAACATCTCTAATTTATGCTTATTTATATGTATTTTAATATATCTATGAATATTTATTAATAATCTGACCCACGTTGGCCATTACCTCTGAAATATATTTTAACATGTGGGGCCACTGAGATATGTTTTAACACCCTTCCACTAATAACTGCTAAACAGTAATTTCTTTTATAATTGCCCTGCTTTGCTCGTGTCCGATCACAATGATCTTAATATATTCTTGACAGAAATCCTATTTTTCCTGGGTTCGAACATCTAGTTTACTTACCCCCAATATTGCTGAATGTTGACGGGTCGTTCGTATGAAGCGGCAAATTCCTGGAGATTTATTTCCTGGCAATTATATTAGGATTGCATGCAATATGCTATTGAATAATTAGCCTTGTTTTCGGAAAAAAGTTTAATATTCATTATATTAATTTATGTAACATTTAATAAATGAATTCCTGTAATATAGCTTTTTACGAAAACTATTCAAGTATTAAAACCGTTTCTTTGTATTCATTTGACTGCCAAAACTATTTAAATTCTTTAGTCTTTCTTTCAGATCTGAAAATAAATACTAATACATGCTAGCTTACTGCAATATCTTCACGCGCTCTTGATCTTCTTGCATGCTCCTGCGCCACGTTGATTCTTCTTTTTTCCGTATCGCCTAAATAATGTTCCCTTACTCTATTGACTAAGACTGTCCCAAATTATTCTATCTCTAAACTTTCCCTAATTATCACCGCAGATGGGTGCCTAATCCCGGATACTTTCCTACCAGTTAGTGATGTTTATTTCAATTACAAATTACCAGAAATAATTCCTATTATTAACACGCGAATTTGCCCATTTTTCTAATATAATCACTAAAAAACTGTCACTTTTGTCGGCTAAACAACAGCTAAGCTCAATACTCTTCATTCGGTTGTTAGAATTAAAGTGATGTTGCTTCTTGGATGTCCACAATCAGAGAGCCCGTTTTTCTGCCAATTGACCTGATCTTTAACTCCCTTTCCGTTGTTGTTGTTGTTGTTGTTGTTTTTATTGGTTGTTTTTTTATCTTCCGGTCTATATACGCCACCTGTATTTCCAATGACCGTCTATAAGAGGCCATGCATGATCCAAATTTTACATATGCCGACGCCGTGTTGTTTTTCTCTTCCCGATCGTAACTTCCCTTTTGTATAACCCGTCCCTTTTGTATATCATGAATACTTATGACTGAAAATAAATAAATGTTTCTCGATTTAAAATTGTATGGGGTTGTTTGGTACATCACATTATGTATCAATTTATTGATGCCAGGATTACTGTTACCATCGGATAATTCACGCTTCATCAGTAATTATCGTTTTATAAATTCATAACACATACTTATTAATTTGCGATATAGCCCCTTTACTAGTCACGTTGTTCTCGTCACCGAATTTTTTTTTTAATTTGTTGCGTCTTCATTATTCGTTTTAACTATTTAAACGACGCAACGCGTCTCTTAGCCCTTGATCGAGCATTGAGCTCTCCGGAGTAATCCTCTGTTAATTATTCGTTATTTATCAGTGCACTCTGTATTCCAGAGGGCGCTGTGTTTATGTCTCGTCTCGTCAGTCAGAAGTCAAAGAGGACCGCCAGGTAGCGTCTCCGCGTACGCGCCGCTTAATAACTCTTAAATGAGTCAGATTAGTAAGATTTTGATTTACAATTGAAATAAGCAAGTGAAATATCCTTTCACATGCCTCCCACTATTTTACCATTCTTCCGATGTTACTATTCTTCCGGCAATTTTCATATTCCCAAGGAAGGAAAAGATGCAGTTTCATTTGAATTTACGAAAACCATTTCATACGCTATGTATGGAGTCTATTGCGTTCTCATAGAAAAATTCCAACCAACATTTGCGTCGTATTCTCTGAATATTATCGATAATCGTCAGCATTAACCAAGGTGTTGATCTCTAGATACATGTCCAACGTTTTTAAAAATAAAATGGACAAAAATTGTTGAAACATATAATATTGTATATGACCCGAGATTTAATAATGTACTTGAGGGAATTAAATCCCTCATGCTATAGCGCTCATGACCTGTCCTATCTCCATCTGTAATAAAACTCTACATAAATCTCTTGTTACACAAATAGTTATTTATCTTACAAGTGACTAAAGGAGAAGACTATTTATGTAGTACAAATTAGCTGATTATTCACGCGCGCGATAGCGCGTGTATTTACTAAAGAGGTCGTAATGGTATTTTAGCCACGTGCAATGTACGTTTTATCTTATCTATTTTATTTCGTCAAAAGACAGAAAAAAACTGTATGTAACGTACGGGGACGAAGTATAATCTGCACTACCTTTCACCCAAGTGAGTTAGATATTTCTGAAAACCCAGAAAATTTCCTACTAAATTCATTTTGATTCATTCCAAAAGCGCTATTAGGTTCAGACTAATTGAAGGTTAAATTGTTATTGGACATTTCTGAAAAAAAAGCAAGAATGCATGTGTTTCGGCTACACATAGCAATGATGGTGGTAACAATGATGATTGTAACAGAACTATTACGAATAATAAATATCTGGGCAACACAGGGTACTTCAATAAACAGAATATCATATATTATAATATTATAATACCTGATATTCTGTTTATCATTTTGACATATTTTTCAATTGTATGCCTACACGTTATTGTCTACACTTTGGCAATGCCCTTTCGGATATAATAGTGAGCAGGTGTATTTACTGCAGGAAGCTTTATTATTTTGCAGAAAATAAATTTTGAATAAAATAATAATCCGTTCAATCTACTCTGAACACCCAGTACACCGCGTTCGAAGGCGTTCGTTTAAGATAAAAAATACTAGGAGTATTGTTTTCACTGGCTTTTGACGATTGAATGCCACGCCCTGCTTCCACCAATGGTGTCCTGCGGAGACAGTTTTTCAGGGTAGGCAAAAGCGGCCAGGCCTCCCCTACAGCCTACCTAACTTTCAAAACAGTCTTACTGCGTCCTACGCTCCATTTTTCTGCAAGCCTATTCTTAAACTGTTCCGTGTGAACGTTGCGAAATATATTTATATCGACTCCTATATCCACAAACATTTGAGGTCGGTAACACTGATTTCTGTCCCAGCGTTCGTGCGCCTACTCAAGAAAATATTCCGAAATGCTCATCTCAGATTTTTCTTGATTTTAGTTATGCTGTAGAGGAGGAAGGAATACATCTCACGTTTTTTCTTTTCTGTGAAGAAAAAAACATTTTAAAGGAATGAAACTGCCATCCAAACAAGGAATAGGTGAGTTTTTACTTTCTCGCTACTGCGTATGCAGTATAAAGTATTGTAATGCTGCGGGGGAAAAGGCCAATTTTCAAAACGTTCATAGGCCATTTCGATTAATTATGGTTTCATCATAATAAATAATTGATTCGCATGTCAATCTTTTTTTCACCCCCCCCATCTATCCCAATTCTTTTCAATCTCCTGGTTGGAATTATATTATTAAAATGCATATGAATTGAATTATTTGATTCTAAAAGACTCAAAATATAGTAGACGTTTTTGTAAATACCAATATCGCGAATTTCTTAACTATATTTGATCTCTACTCTTTTCTTACGAAATTTATGACTAAGAATTCGTATACTAGACCTACTGGCACCCAACTGGATCTTACCATAATGCAAAGGTCTAAGGTGTCGGAATTCCGACAGATGTATTGCCCCTGACTCGCACTCCACTCGAGGGACAATTTACTATGTTCATGGAAAAATAACAAATCTTCCGATCAGCATATCAATAAAGCGAATTGTCAAGATGAACTAGACCCATTCTCTACAGAACTAAAAAATAAAACGTTCATAGGCCATTTCGATTAATTATGGTTTCATTATAATAAATAATTGATTCGTATGTCAATATTTTTTCACCCCCCCCCATCTATCTCAATTCTTTTCAATCTCCTGGTTGGAATTATTATTAAAATGCATATTAATTGAATTATTTGATTCTAAATAACTCAAAATATAGTAGACTCGTGGCTCATTGCAAAGTCGCAAGCCTTTCACCACTGAGATCCGGGTTCAATTCCCGTCGAATCTCATGTGAAATTTGTTCCAACAAAACGAGTTTGGCTGCTTCACAAGGGCTAGTCCAACCCCTGTGAAGTGCCCTAAACCCTACCCGTATCCTTATTCCTTCCTAATTCTGGCCGCTGTGTAGTGACGCAGGAGCGCGCGGTAGGAGGCGCGTACGCGGAGATGCTACCTGGCGGTCCTCTTGACAACCGACTGCGACGAGACGCGACAGACTATACTAACGGAGGATCGCGAATTTCCAGATCCGGTCCAGGAAAATCCCATATATCTTCTTACCTGTACGGTTATCAAACAAGTTGTAAGGATGACAACTGAAGACAATCTCTACAAAGCGAAATAAAGAACACGTATCTAGGACAAACCTTCCTCATTGTACAGCAACATACAGTCGATTTTTTTAAAAATCTTCCTTTCTAAACTTTGGGGTTGATGAGTGATATCTTAACATTATCTGATCGAGTTGAAAGTTTGCGAATCACATTTTTGAGGTCGGTAACACTGATTTCTGTGTAACACTATTTTCAATATTTTGAGGGTTCCGACAAAGAAATTTCGGAACTAGATTTCTTGCAACATCCCTACTCAACATATATTTCGAATGGTATTAAAGTTTTCTCCAATACACGTTTACCATTAATTTTCATCAAATTGCTGAAGTCTGCAAACAAAGGGCCAATGCATGTATGCAGCCTATGGCGGTTCGTTCATACGATTACAAATCAAATATAAGCGATATCCCCGATCAGAGAATCCACGTCCCCTAAAATGCTTTTTGACGTCCATGAGAATACTATTCATCTCATTCAATTGAGAATTCCCTGAAATTTATTCAAAACTCATGATTAATAAGTGGTCAAATTAGGGGATTAATCCTAAAGCAAATGAAATCCATAAGAAAATCAACAAATTCTTTGCCCTCGAAGCGTATGCGAGGTTCTTCCGTCGGGAAAAAGTGACTATATCTCGCATTTTATCAGGTCACACAATTCTCTCATGTTCTTATACAAAATATAAACAACTCATTATGAGTTTATTGCAATAAATTGCTGAACATTAATTAACTCCTCTTATAACGATTTGAATACAGTTCCATCAGTTCCCAATCTTGTGATACTAGACAAATGAACTCCAACCTAACAGATACTTCATACCAACTTAAGGAAATAAATATCTGTAAAAAACGTTAAGTATTTTTGATTACATAGAACCAGATGTGGGTAAGGAAATCTATAACTCCTTTTGTAATAACAATTGGTTTCTGGTGTAATCTTTATGTCTAAAACCCGGAAGTCCAGGCATTTACTTTACCTAAGTCAGGCAAAAAGTCATTTATTTTTACTAAAATAGGCATGCAAAAAAGTCATTTATTCTGGTTAAAGTTGGGAGCAAAACACGGGACACATTAAAAAACCACTATTTAAAAGTAATTATTGTAAAAAATTAATAATTCAATGATTCACTTTTTATTCTCGCTCTAAAATTTACATTAGCACTCACGTGGAAGGAAACTACCTTTTCTTTGTAATCTTGATCGCACTTGACTATACGGTTGACGACTAGGAATGTATTTTACTCGCGGGCTGGTTTCTACGAAATGCTATTGTGGACTCCCTTTTGAATCTTGAAATGGTAGCAGTGAAAACAGAGTTGTAGATTTCGTCCTTCGCAATTGTTAAATCGCCAAAAGGGAAGAGAGAACAAGAAGGAACTGAGAAGGATATAATCATGTACACGCAGCTCTGTCCTCAAAAGGGCTCCGAGGCCATATACAAACATAGGATGAGATTTCTCGAGAGCGAACATGTCCATAAGTATCAATGAAAAAATCAAAAATCTTCACTGGTGTAATCCTCCTTTCCCATTTAGATTTTTAACACAACCTGACACTGGAGCCTCCGCGTCCACAGAAAGACAATACACGACCTCATGTTGTCCAGGATACCAGGTATGTTTTTCATCTTGAGAGAGATTGGGTCAGGAGGGAAAAAAGGTAAAATAATAACAAATAAGGAAGAAAAAGGCACAAAAAAGGCAATAGGTCAAAAATAGGTATCGGAAGGTAAAATAGACAAAAAAGGCAAAATGAAAATCTGCTAAAACAAGTCCAGAGGTAGAATTAAGTGATTACTGTTGTTAAAAGTCATAAAATCGTAACAATTATAAAAATCCATTTTTCCAAACTTCCGGGCTCTATTCATGTCGATATAAATGTTCCCATGTATCTATAAATTTATAATTATTGTATAATTAATAAATTCATAATTATTGTATAAATCTTGAAATCATTCATGCAAACTTCTGTACGCATTATAGTCGCAAAAGCCTTAGTTGTTGACGCGACTTGAAATAAAATAAAATTTAAAAAACCACAACTGACTTTATAAGTTATATATATATATATATATATATATATATATATATATATATATATATATATAATGAATAGGTATTATTTAAAACTAACCTGCAACCAAACTGTGGCGATCATTACGTTTACAGCTCTGTTAAATTAGGGATCTTTTTATTATCTTGTGTATTGTAGTACGTAGTTACGTGGTACATATATCGCCGGGATCCCTTAGTAGATATTATTGCTGAGAGATAGCGACTGTCTAAGATAGTTCACGAAACATTGAGTTATCGTACCGATGTTGATTATCCTATTGAACATTCATTTCAAATTAGTGTTTAAAACTCTTTCCTGGAGCGAAATTTGAACTGACGCCCAGAGTGTCGTCGCATCGTCGCACTTCTCCTCTTGCCTAACACTTTATCAATCAATAAATATTTTAGTGGTTCACTACTTCATTACTGATCGTTTATTGACCAGAAACAAAACTTCATCATATAAATAGTACCATTTCGGGCTTTACAGATTCATTATGTCAACACAGGCCTTTTGTGTTGTTTATTCCTTCTAGTAAGACAACAAATAGAACTACCTTTTTATGCGAATTTCATTAATTAAGTTTTTTCAATTCTGCAGCGAAGAGTGCCGTTTTTTAACAAAAACCCAGTTTCCTTGGATCTTGACCGAAAAATTGAATTTTTCTTGCTTCTACATGTAGCGAATTACTTTCTCGAATACGTTGTCAGAATCCCCGTTCAGTGGATCCTCTATACCGAAATACAGGTTTTCGGCATTCTGTCCGTCCGTCAGTCACTGTATTCATCTGTCTGTTCGTCCAACTGTCTGTTCGTCCGCTTGTCTGTCCGACTGTCTTTCCCTTTGTGTGTGTGAATAACACTAGTGTCTAAACTGTTTACTGGATTTTCATCCAAATTTATATTCTTTGATCGATCTGAGTGATGTCGGGGTTCCTCGAATATGAAACTGATATTTTATTTGATTGATTAGTGATTCCGGACGCACCAACTGCTGAGGTCAATAGTCCCGTTAGTATAGTGCATGTTTTTTATCGCGGGAGGTGGCGATGATCTTCCTCGACGAGATCTGGCGCCGACCTACGTCGGCTTGCGGGGATTTTCCCCACCAGGTACCTCCCACCAGCGTGGCATCGCCCCAGCCGGGACCAACTCTAAACTTCTGACTGGCCTCCTGAAAAGGATCGTAGTGTAGTGCATGTAAGTGTAAGTGTGCGTAAGGGGTAGGATGAAGAAGGAAAGATCGCGCGCGGTCTATGGTCCGTTTATTAGGATCCTGCGCCGGCCTTTGCCTGTGCTGGAGAGGAATGTAGAAGCCACGCAAAAGCTACCGATCAGAACAGCCGGTCGCTACAATTCTCAGCCAGTCGGCGGCGGAACTCGACCTACCTGTCTTGCTATGTAGAAAATCTTGCAACCATCAGGACTTGAACACTAGGAAGCACTGGAGTGACATCAGTTGGTGCCCTGAGCCACCTTTGGCGGTCGGATATTTTAATTTTTGATGGTACTTTACATGACACCCCAACATTTTCGTAATTTTCGAATCGAAAAATGCAAATGTTTTAATGAAATTCGAAAATAAGAGTTTCATTAAAACTTCTGAATTTTCGAAAATTGCAAGAGTTTAAAACGTTTTCATTAATTAACAACCCTCTTCATCAACTACAGAAGATAGAAATTATTTTTATAACATAATATGATCTTAAGAATTATATTTTAATAAAAATTAATTAACATGTTATACTCATTTTTTTCGGAATGTGAATAGTTTTGCGTAATTTTGGGAGATATATATGCAACTTTTTCAAAACATACGTAACCATTTTTTGGAAAACGACTCCAAGTTTTTTCCTGCTCTTGACTTTTTTGTGATGAATTACTGAAAGTTTTATTCTACGGCACACTTATATTTACATGCACTACATTACCACGCATATCGTAAGTCCAGTTGGGAGCTAAGAGCTTGTTTCGGCTGTTACGGTGTGCCACTGAGGGAGATACCTGAATTCGGGGTGGGAATTATACGCAAGCTGACGAGTAGGTCGGAGCGTTCCAGCGGAGGAGGATCCTGCTCCCTCCCGGCTATAGCATGCACTACATTCAAGGGAATAGTGACCAAAGAGCTGACGCCCCCGGAAATACTAGAAAGTTGCTCACTCTCTCACTGTATGTACAACAGGTATTACATTTTACTGCCGCCAGGGCGACTTCCGAACCCAAGGGGGAAACTAGTTATTTATGCGCCAAGGGCATTATAAGATTTCTAGTGATCGAACGGCGACGAAAAGACCGATGGCCTTTTGCCCGAGGGTTTTTGGTCGCCCGAGATCATTATAATCAGTTAACGCCCATAGTACATACATGATTTTATTTTTTACGTAATTTTAATTATTCAAATGGACTTTTTTACTATTTAATTAGATGTTGACTTGGCTTGTCTTTTCATATTTCCTTCCCAAAATTCCCATTCATAATTCCCTCTCATAATTTCCTCCATAAGAGAACATGTAGCATCATTCAACTGTTTTCGTATTTCTCTCGTAACAGCGATCCTCTCGATCCAGGTACGTTATGCAGTTTATATCGAGCTCCGCATCGAAGGCGACTCCGTATTGAGTACCGTACTCCGTATCGGGTACGTATCAGTAAAAAAATACCTTTATTTATAATTCAAATTAACCACTTTAAGTTATTTCTGTTCAACAGAAAAAATATGTTAGTGTGTTGAGGGTGGCGGAATTTTGTTTTTAAAATAAGAAGCCTCCGTGGATTTACTGCTTCAGGCTTCTTGTTTTTTCTGGGCGTCCCTGCGAAAAGACACTTGTACTTTTGCAATTTTGGGAATTTGAGATGTTTGAAAGAAAATTATCTATTAGTTGGTTTAATATCTATGTAGTAACATTCATTTAAAAAAGACCATTTAAATTGACTTAAACAAGACTATACGGTCAAGTGTTTATAAATTTAATATTAAGTTATGTTAGGGTTTTAATGCAAAATCCTTATTAAATATTCTAACAATTGCCCATATTGTCTTATTCCCGACTCCTTGAGTGATCTTTCTTAATTTAATGAAAATCAAACGTGTAGCTTATTACAAGCGCACGGATGAATGGACGTTTAAAAAAAACACGTTTTCGGTATCAGGGCCTCCAAAACGTACTTCGCCATCAAAATCTCGACGTCCAATTTTACAGTATTATCTTTGCTAATAACACTACATACCTAAAAATGGAGTTTACTTCTTGACCGAAAATAAAAGCACCTATTTTACATTTTTACTTTTCCATGTACTAAGTAAATTGTTAATTGTTAATAATAAATGGAATATGCGGATTTATTTCAGATTTTTTTGCAGAACTGCAGCTACCAGTTGGATAAGTTTCAGTCCTTGTGATGGTATGAGGATTCTTCCTTACTGTACAGAGACACATCTTGACTCATTTCCTGTTGAAGTCGAGTAATATTCAGTTAACTAATATTTTATAGTAATTTGATTTTTTTTACAGATTAATGTATACGTACTATAATAAGGTAATACGTATACGTTTATGAATACAAATTACATTGTTAATATGTGTTCTTTCAAATATTTTTTACATCCAGAAGAATACGTTGTATCTCTCAAACTATTTAAAAAAATCATTGTTTACATGCAATTGTTTATCTTAAAAAATAATTATCACATGGAAATCAAAACCGGTGTGTATACATTTTTACGAATACTCAGACTTCATTACCAGATTAGATTATCAACAGATCGATCAGAAGTTTATCAATATGCTTGCAATACATCTATCATTTTCTTGGAGTTAAACATTTTTGAAGCCCCGTTCCTCTTTCAAGCCTTTGCTTTTCATAAATCAAAAAATTAAAAATTATATTCCAAAAAACTGAAGTCAATTTTCCAAAATATTATTATTCGAGTATATTTTGAAAACTTCGATTCCAAAATGAAAAAAAAGTTTAAAAAATGCGTTTATAAAACAAACCAATTCGGTCGCAATGCAAAAATGAATTTATTTGTGAACAAGAAGTTGTTTTATAAGTTTCCATATTAATTTTTTCCAATATTGAGAAACAATTCGTAGTGTTCTGAATAACTAAACCTCCTTAATTACCGCATGAATAAACATTTATGAAAATTGAAAATATATTAGAAATTTCTAAATCGTACTTTTAAATGACAACTATCTACTATTAAAAAGTTTTTCAATTTGAAACGACTTCTTAGGCATCACTCAAACTGCCAGAGAAAGGAAATGTTTTTATAAACAAGTTTAAATATCCGTGAAACGAAGCAATCCCGTGAATACGTACTAACGAATCTATTTTTTGCTTTCATTACGTCACATTACTTACATTTGCTGCTTTTTCCCAAGGCATTGGGATTGTTGTCTTCGTAAACGTCGAAACCAGATACAGCGACAACAGAGCACACCACGAGAAGCCACAACATTGTGCAGCGATTCAACGCGCCGGGCCTGCTTTTAAGAGGCCGTATACGTGGTAGCGAACTGGTCAACAGGCAGGGGTGTCCTGAAGCTATTCTCGCCATCATTTAAGTCATAGTTCGTTTAATTTGTGGCATTAAACCGTAGGAAGAAGTGATATACACTTCATAAAATATCCCATTTATTTTTGTGACAAAAGTGACATCTTGCTATCACTGTTTATTTACACATTTATTCCCAAATCTTTGTAAAACTTCAGCAAATTTCCGAACTCTACATTTCAAATATTAAAATTATTGTTTTCATTTAATTATATAATATTCAAATTGACATTCTGTTAACAAATTGTTCGACGATTGCCATATAATAAATGCTTTGTATGATAATTTTCTTCTTTACAGCATCTTATTGAAAGTCAAAAATAACAAAAACCGCTTTGTTTTATCAGCACTGTCTCGGAAAATATAAAATGGTTTTATCTGTAGTATATCCCGTGCACGGAACTGTGTATTGACATGAAACCAAATTATTACTTTGTAATATTTTTTTTAATTTTCATGGATATAGTAGTGCCCAATGAGAGGTTCGGATAGAGCGAAAAAGACTACACGGCAAGTATAGCACATTCTGAGCAATTGTCTTCTCTAGTAGTACAAATGAGTAAATGTCTTCTACATCGATACAAGAATGTTTATGTGCTTTATGTGCATAAACTAAGCACAGTTGGCACGCGAAAGAATAAGATAAAGATGGAAAATATTTTAGGCACTGTTCTCGGAAACACGTTGAGTGTACTCCATAACAATGAAACAATGGCACGTGCGTTTTGTTTTTTAAACATATTTGTCTACCATTTCTGCTTGAATAGAGCAGATGATACTAGATTCCCTATAATACTAATGTTTCTTAAGAATCCTTTTCATTCAACAAAAAAACAACAACAAATTAATGATGAAGATTTATAATGATAAAAATGAAACGTGGATTGTAATAGGTAACGGATTAAATAATGGATACAAATTTGGAAGGGAGTGGCATAATAAAAAGTGAGGGAAATAATATGAATTGAAAAGCAGCTGTGCGCTTTTGTCCGCTACAAATTACTCGTGGATCGACCAGATTTTGAATGCCGTCAATTGAAAAACAAGTGCACAGGATGCTGTTCTACGGATCATCTGTTCTGATCGTTAATGAAAAGAGATACGTTACAATTATTGATGTGAATAATTTTTTAAATGTAGAAAAAATAAAATAATTAAAAACTTGTATAATTTAAAATTAACTTACCGTTATGGCATACAAACTAATTAATATGTCAATAAATTATGGAACTATTGAACCTTAAGCATGTTTCAATCATTTTTAAATATGGAATATGAAAGAAATAATTATTAGCTTCATAGTTCCAAACATAATTTGAATTGAATTCCCATTAGATTTGGTTTCCCTAAACATTATTTTATAATGTGTATCTATGTTTGTGCGCGTATAATATATAAGAGTTGCCTTCATTGCCGACTTTTCAAGTTTAATCTGATCACGATAATTTTATCTTATATTTCATATTTTGAATATATTCATTTAATAAATTCTATTGGCTGACAATGAATATGTCCATTTTTATAATGGCCTCAATTTTTTAAGAGGTTTCGTGGAATAAAATTAAATTTGATTTGATTTATTTAGTCAAAAACAGTAAGAACTGTATGACGTATGGGGGGAGAGGATTATCTGCGCACGTTTTCTTGACTACCACAATCCCATCCCAACCTTTTAACTTGCAGACATAGACATTGAGCTTATCAGACTTAGTAGACTAATAAAAGCTTGTACACTTATATGTAAATAATTTTATATTCAATTTATATGTAAATTATGTTTTGTTCCAATTTTATTTTGAAGGCAATTTCTACAACTAGATATGTGTACCATTCCCCGCCAGAATTTGCCACTTTTCTTCTACGACACCCCTCTCCGTAGTAAGGAGTTCCAAATTGATGCTAAATGGTAGTCCTCCTCACGGAGAAACGGCAACCGTTACAACGGTGCTCGGAAACGTTGCCTCCTCCTTTCATTACATCCGTTTTTCATGTTACAAAAGTCACTCACGCATTCTCCTACGATTTCATTTAATAATCATGATTTTTTAATTTTTAATTTTTACTTTCTCGTATACATACGTAAATACGGAGCAATCTACGTAGTCTAGAGGAAGTTATGTAATGCTGGGGAAAATCGATTTCGAGATTTCAACAGAAATACATGTTTTGGGGTCCCCTGATACCGAAAAAGGGTTGGTTTTTTTTTTCAAAACGTTCGTCCGTCCGGCTATCCGGCTCTCCGGCTGTCTGTCCGTCCGGCTGTGAATACCACTAGCGCCTAAACCAAACGTACGATCTTTTCCAAATTGAAGAATCCCCTTCTTACCTGACTCTAGTTGAAGCTTTGAAATTTTAACAAACATTCTTTAAAAATTGGGGGTACTTTACATGTAGCCCCCCGGACATTTTCAAAATATTCTCAAAAACGGATCACATTTTCTTAAATTTCTTGTAAAAATAGAGTAAAATACACTTACAAAGGTGACATAGGTTCGATTTTCGCGGTTAACTCTGAAGTTTCGAAAATTGCAAAAGTTTGAATTGTTTTCGGCGTCTTGCTACAACTATAAAATTGAAGATAGAGATTTTTCCCTCAAATAAAATTTGTTGTCCATAAATATTTCTTTCATTACGGTCAAGTACATTTTCTTTAAAATATTAGTAGTTTTCGCGCAATATGGCCTGCAATATTTGCGATTTCAAAAAATTACAAAAACAAGATATTTTCAGAAACGGCTGCAATGTTTTCTTTGAATTTTTGGTAGGATTAGTGCCAAACAAACCCTATACGATGACATAAAAGTCATATTGCTCTATTCTTCTGTTTTTTCTTCAAAAATTACAAAAATGTATTTTTTTTACTTGTCTCCCACGTAGATTTACATTAGAGGCGATTTATTTACATAATTATATTTATGAGTACAAGCGCCTTAAATAATGCCATTTAAAGTTTCTCTGAAACCCTACAGTTTTCTGTAAAAATGAGCTCAAAATTCCGCATTTTCAGAAACGCTCAAACGCCATTTTCTCAAAAATGGCTCCAAATGTTTTCTTCAAACTTTTGCAATGGATAGTGCTAATTGTAATGTTTAATATGAAAGAAAGTTAATTTTCGTGTAGTCTTTTGTTTTTCCAAAAAATATACAAATGTAATTTCTTTTAAATATCTCTCACGCCGTTAATATGAACATCTTCGCCAATTTCTATACATTATCGAATTTTTTAATGGAAGATCTTCAAATTACTTCAAATAAAGTTTTTCGAAAACTCTGTAGATTCCTGTGAAAGGGAGCTTCAAATTTCGCATTTACAGTAACGCTTACCGCCATTTTCTTAAAAATGGCTCCAAATTTTTCAATGAAAATCGCTTTTTAAGACGAGGTTTTAGTCTTTTATAATATTCTTAAAATAATATTTCGGTTCTACTATTTGGAAACCGAAAAGTTGAGAAAATTTAAAAAAATGTACTTTGGGCGATGATAGATGGCAACTGGAATGAGGATAGGGCAAGATCGTAAAGGCAGTCCCCACCAAGGAAATCATAAAACTTTACTACGAGAAAGTCTGTGCCATTCTCTAGCACCTCCAGTTTATTTATTATTATTATTATTATTATTATTATTATTATTATTATTATTATTATTGTTATTATTATTACTATTATTTTGCAGCAACGAAATTTGGAGTTGGGCATGGTAAAGTTAGAACAATCCTAGTATTTTAACCTAGATAAGCACACGAATGAAATTAATGTAGTTATCATTTTTCCTCTCTGTAAAATCTAGTAGAACAGCGAAAATTCCAATGTCCGAGAAATGTCAATATGTCAGTCCAATTGTGCACCAATTTAAGGCCCCTGACACATTATTCAATGTAAAATCACGAAAAAGGCAATGAGTTTCGAGGTTTGTTGAGTTATTCTGAAGACGTGTATCAACAGCTCGCCAGTAGAGTTTAATGAAGTTTCACTATTTGTCTCCATCATTCCAAGAAGTGTTTTTCTAGTGGAAAATCCCCATTTGAGCATTGGGATAATTTGCAAGAAAAACCATTATTGTTCTATTTTTCAGGCAATTTTCATAAAGTTATGCACATCTTCAATCTTTTTTTTCTTTCGTGATATACACCGCGAATATAATTACATATCCTCAATCAATATGAGGTCAAACTATTGTGTTTCTTTCGTTTTCAATTTTTTAAAATTTTAGCATTTATTCGATGTTTATTATATATACCGGCTGAGGTGGTTCAGGGCATCAACTGATGTGACTGAGGGCATCAACGAATGTCTCCATGTACCTCTGACTGGGAGGACCTATGGTTCGAGTCCTAACTGTGGCAAGATTTTCGACACTAGCAGGAAAATTCTAGCGGCCGACTACTATGATCCGTACTTTTCCGTCGTTTCACCGATCACCACTAGCCGAATGCCGGAGCCGTACCAGTCGAGTGCGGGGTAACAGACCGCGAGCTTTCTTTCCTTTCTCTTCCTTGTCCTATCCTCACCCACCCACCCACACACACACATACACTACACCAGAAAACATGTCGGGAGACCAATAGGGATATTACAGTTGGTCCCGGTTAGGGTGTGATCTCGCAGGAGGGAGGTACCCGTTTGGTGAAAACCCCGCTAGTCGACAGGTAGATCGGCGCCGGATCTCACCATCCATCGAGGAAGAATACCTTCCGAGGAAAAAAAGAACTACACTTATGGGACTAATGACCTGAGCTGTTAACGTGCCCAGAATCACTAATCAATGATTACATATACCGGAAAATGTTTTTTCTATTGTATTGTAATCTTTCGCCGGCAATCGGCGATTTTTCGACATTATTTGCAGTCCATTGATAACGAAAAAGTGGATAAATCTCGTTCTTTTATGTGGAAAATTTCTTTTTTTACCACGTTGTATAGTCAGAATCCATGTTTTGTGTTCCCTTGATACCGAAAAATCGATTGGCGGCAAAACGTCTGTTGATATGTGATGAACGTTAGCTCGTAAACTCTACAGACGATTTTCTCCATAATTGATACTCACCGCGAGCCCTACGAATTGGAAACGGAGATTTTGATTTTTCGAAAATTGCAAAATATCACTATTTTTCGACGTCTTCCAACAACTACAATATAGAAGACAGTCATTTTTGGCTATCTGTTGTTCAAATATATAGATCTTGAAATAAGGCCACGTACAATTTTTTGGAAATATGAGTTGTTTTCGTGTAATTTTTCGTGAAATATATGCAACTATTAAGCAAATATTTTCTCAAAAACTGCTTTAAACTTTTGTCTTTAAATTTTTCCTCATATGTAAACAAAATGGTGCTGATTCCATTTTCAGCAAAATCCCAGTATATTTAAAATAATAATAATAGTAATAATAATAATAATAATAATAATAATAATAATAATAATAATAATAATAATGCGAAAGTACTAGATAGAGATTTTTGTGTTCAATGAAATCTGATGAATGAAATGAAGATAGAGATTTTTGTGTTCAATGAAATCTGTTCTAAAAAAACAGATCTTTACAAATAGCGACATTCAATTTTTTGAGAAAACGAGTAGTTTTCACTAATTTCTGCTTAATATTAATACAATTTAAAATGATCATTTTCTTTAAAACGGCTCTTTTTTCTAAAACAACTCTTGAATTT